>QWTY01010219.1:7721-17902 GCA_008033365.1 Pseudorectes ferrugineus | reverse complement strand
TAACACTTCTGTATCTCAAAAGATAACACTATGATCTTTCATATTTTTTCAGATGTTGTTTTTCTGCTTCAGCTTGCCTGAAACACAAGATCTACTGCATGTTCAGTTGGATACCTGAGGAAAATGCTGCAATGTCAATAAAATATTACATTTCAAATTAGAGATTATTTTGCTATTATTTAAAAGGGAAAATTCATAAACATGCCTCACTTGAAAGGAATTTCAGCTTCGGGTTTTCAGTGATTAGTTATAGCTCCTTACTCATCTTCAGGTAACCTTAAAGCATTCAGCTATTCCATTTATATATGGGTTAAGGAGTGTTTCAAGTGAAAGGTACTTAATAAAAGTAAAAATTCCATTCTGCGAATAATTAACCATGTTTAATCACATACATGCATATATAAACATTCAAAACATAGTTTCAAATTTCTAGCCTACTTGTTACCAAACAAATAAAACTCTGTCATTGCTGAAATGGAAGTGCTTAATGCCAATTAATTTTATATTTTGTTTCAACCATTAGTCCAAGAGCAGAGTTTACTTAGTTTGTATTACATCTCCTTAGGCTAAGGAAAGGAGGAGAAACCTCTATTTTTGTTAATTTACATTTTATGCACCTGTGTTTCTAAATCAGTTAACACAATGGCATTTCAATCTAAAACTTTTTAAAAACAATAATAGCTAAAGACCAAGTAGAAGATTGGAAAGCAAAAGGAGTCAGTATACCTGGGATCCATCATTTTGCATGTTGTTCCTGACTTTTCTTTACTCTAATGAGAGAGACAGAGAGACAGAGACAGTTTGTATGAAACAGATTTTTAAAATAGATCCTAGTAAATCAAAGAGTACATAAAACTAAACTCTAATTTTTTCAGCTAAATTAAAAGCTTTCAAGATGAGAGCAATGTGAAGTATGTCTATAAATATATATTTTAATTTGAGCACTGAATGTGTTGCATGCTCTTAATGTCAAGAGTTTTGGGTTTTTTCATTTTTCTTCCTTATTTAATGAATATGAAAGTCACTGTTTTATAATTCAACAAATACCATCATTTTTCTATTAGAAAAACTAAAAATGTATTCATTCATCCCCCCTGGATTTTACTAATAGACTTTCTTTTCATTTTTTTCCTCCATTTGGTTTATTTATTCTCCGTACGGCTGACAACTAACCAGTCACTATCACTCAATTTTGAATTATATACTCAAATAGCCACAATGAGTTGCATTGTCATTTTTAAATACTGCATAAAGTGCTGAATTTTGATTTTGATACAATATTATCAAAAGCACATAATGCCTGAGGAATTCTTCATTTATTTTCTATTATGCTTGTCCAATCAATATGCTTTTCTTTAGAAAGATCAACACCTGACTTTCTGTTTCTCTGAAATAGTCTTTTATATAAGGGATGATACCGTGTGGTGATGGGTGCTAGGGAGATCAGTCCTCCCTGGGTAGTCAAAGAAAATCATTGCACAGAAAGACCACAACTTATGACATCAGTGAAGCAAAATAAATACTTTGACTGATAAAGTTTCTACTACTGTTAAATAAAGAGACCAATTCAAAGGTGATTTATTCAACTGTAAAACCAGGTGATTCGACATCATCTATAAGGAGAGGGCAAAATATTTTCCAGTGCTTTCACAAGAAGTTATAAACAACCAAATTAATGTACGTAAGGCTTTACTAATTTAAATTGAGTAACCAATTTATCATAAACCATATTGTCCCAATCCATTCCTAAATGGCACATGTCACTAAGAATTATAAACTTGCATGAACAAACTAAAAGAGCATATATTAATCCATATTATATTATATTAATTATGTTATGTTATGTTATGTTATGTTATGTTATGTTATGTTATGTTATGTTATATTATATTATATTATATAAAATATATCCTCGTGATTTCATCTGTCATCCAATACTTTGGTGCAGGGATCTTTTTCCACATATCTTGGCTGCTTCCTTTATTAGATGCTATATCTTTGGGGCAGGACGGTATCTTTTTGAAGCTGCATATTACCTACATCATGGCCACTATGTTTCATTTAGGGATTAACAGACTTTGTGAAACAATTAATAAAATGTAAATCCCACTCAGCTTCTTTGTTAAATTATGTAGATTGCTTTTGATATCTTTTTGCCAGTGAAAACCAAGGTAACTCCACTCAAATCAACAGTGTTGCTACTTTATATGATTCAAGAATTTGGCTTAGATTTCTCCTTGCTGTAATTCATTGTTTAACAATTTCAAGTCAGGCTGCCTTTGTGCAGTAAATTAAGAACACCACATAGTTCTGCACTAGTGCAGGGAGACAACTTTCACTATTCATTAAACACTTCCTTTAGAGCAATTTCTGGACTTCCTCATGTTTTTCTCATTCTTTTTGCTTCACAGTTCCTCTATAAGAAAAGTTTTCCTCTCTAATGCATGAGTGCTTTTGCTATGAAGAAGCATGCTTAAGTGTACCTATTCTATAAGCATGTTATTGCCATAGTCAGAAGATTCTCTTGTGAAGTGTTATACAGGGCTTCTCATGTGAGAAATCAGGGAGAAGACATGAAACCTGGGGTTCCCTAGGAATTATCTCTACTATAATGCACTTTCGGGACTATGATGGTGTCCTGAACCTATGGTTATGTGCCTTCATATGCTCCCAGTTACATGCCATGTCCTCCAGTTCCTAGGATTGCTCCAACCAAAAATCAATTCACATTGGTGAGATCTGGTAAAATGTGTGTTCTTTATTTAAAGCAACAGAAATATAGAAAGCCAGACAGAAAATGATTTAGTAATTGAGCTACGTAAGTTTGGTTTGACATGGTTTTGATGGAGGCAGTTTATCTCAAATCTTCAAAGCTGTTTATTCTACCATCAAACTCAATAGGAAGGCTACATCTAAACAACTTTGAATCTTTAGTCTTTTTAGTCTCCTGGCTGCATTTCCCAGTACCTCAGGATCTTCTTGCCCCAGGCTTCCTTTTCCATTAGGGACAAGAGAGGGTGAGAAACATTCCTGGAAATACCCATGACTAGTCAGAGCTGCATCAGGTTCTGCTATTCAGTTGTCTGCTTTGTGCGTCATTTGCTTCTCATTATAAATTACATATTAAAAAATGTATGTAAAGACTTACATGAATGACAGTCACTTGGTCAGTGTAGTGGTGAGGGTGGAGATGAGAATCAGAGTCTTCACAAGAAATTAGGTACCTGTCCAAGCAATTTTGTCCCTTGTATAAAAATGCACTCAGCAGCATGACTGCATGACAGCTCTACAGCCCCAAATCCCACTGCTCTTCATTTATGGGGTCACAAAAGCAGTGTTAGGCATATTCCAACATTACTTTATATGTTTATAAGGTTCCCCCCAAACCATTTAAAAACAGTTACATTCATTGACTGTCCAGAAACAGTACAAGTAAAAGTCTGAGGGAGAAGAATTTGTGGTGAGGAAATTTAGAGGAGCACGGATAACCAAGCACAAAATGAATGGACTTCTGCTTCTTTACTGTGTAAACAGCAGATTGTGGTACTGCTGTTGTTTAAGGATAAAAATGTTATTTTCCAATCCCACACAAAAGATGTTTAGTTTCTTCTCAGTATGTATAATAAGCATTAAAGAAGAATAAGGGCCTGTCTTCCTCCCTCTGTATTCTGCATTCATTACCTTTGCATGGCAAATATGTTCTATGCATTATCTGTAATCAAATAGTATATAGAGGTTCCACCAAAAATGAGGACTCCATTGTGCTGGACTGGACAATACATAGTCAGAGGCGAGATACCTTGAAAATGTTATTGTTTCAACAGACATGAGCAAACACAGGAGATAAACAAAGTTAGACTGAGAAGCTTACTCAGGGTCATAGAGAAAGCCTGTGGTAGTTTGGAGATCCCAATTCATTACAGCAGGAAAGTCCAGCTTAAAGATACCCAGTTAGCCAAGGGAAGATGTGTAACCCCTGTTTGTACCTGAAGGGCCCTTACGAATGAGAGCAGGCTGTATTAGGCAGCTCACTGCCATACCTCTTCTTCCTGGAGCTCCTCAGCTATGGACAAAGACACAGAACAGAGACTAACGCCTTAGGACAGATGGTAACTGGACCAATACCCCTCTGCAAGGTATCTTTGAATACCAAGTGGAGTATAGGATGGCTGAGTTTCCTAAGGCAGGTGACAGTATGCATCAGTTGCAAAGATGCAGATGAATCCAGTGGATTTGGGATGCATGTTTCACAGTCTGGACCATTTCGAAGGGAGGGTAGACATGGCAGAGGGATTGAGTGACACATGACTAAACCACGGGGTTTAATATCACTGAAAGAAGACAAAGACCACATATAAAAGTTTACATCTGCATACTTCATTTGTAGTTTCATTAACCCACTTGTCTTATTTATCTGTTATTCTGTTTATCTGTTATTTCTTTTTCAAATATTGATTTACTGAGATGCAACCATTGTTTCATTTGGCTGTGCTCAGACCCCAGCACCCATGCTCACATATCTAAACCTGGACCTGGAGAGTAACAGAGTAAATCCAGCTCCACTGGGCACCAGCCTCACAAGTAGTAATTAGCTACATAAGCTGTTCCTTTGAGTGTTGCTGGAGTTTCCTTTTCATTATTTCTGTGACGTAAAGCCTTTAGTCAGATCTTCCAAAGCCTTAGGAATATCAATTCTAGAAAAGAATTTGAGCAAATAATTAAACTAAGTCTGGTATATACTTTATGGATGCCCTCTAGTCATGTCCATATTTTGTTGTATGGACCACTGACAAATGCAGAATGAACAATTTCATTCAATCGTCATTTATTCTGTCATCCCTTTTCCTTTGCTGGAAAAAAGTCTTTCCTCTCACTTCTGCATTTATTTGTGCTATTTCATGGAGTGATATAGTGGAGAAACAAGCATTCACTTGAATATTTCTTCCCTTATACGTAAAACATGAGGGACCCTAGGGGACCAGGTTTTAAAAAACAAGAGTGTATTTCCAACAGTAACATCAACAAACAGAAATTTTTCTGGATACAAGTTATTTGAATCCCCAAATATAATATTTTTCTTTGATTCGCTGCTCTATCTTGCCTACAGTTAGCATAAGAATTACTTCAGCTCAACAAAACTACTTACAGAGAATATACATGCAGTTACATTGAACCTGGCTTAAAGAACAGCTTGGTTTTTGGCAAGACACTGAAGGAGCTAAGCCTCCATTTTAGTTTTGATGTAGGAAATTTAGTAGCAAACCTGAAGCTGGTATTGTTCCTAATCTGTTGACTCCAAATGAAAGACATCGAACCCAACAGTGATATTTATAAACCTCCCCCCCGACAGTACTCTGCCCTTAACGCATGCAGTAGTTCACACTGACATGAAAAATATATCCATAGGTCTACTTATGGGAAGCCTGGCCTCATTTTCTCCAGTTCACTGAGCTTTGTTTTTATTATTTCAGAGTTGAAAGCATGAAACAAAATTCTTATATTTGTTGTACAGTGCCCATAACAGATTTGTTTCAACACTGCATAACTTCCACTTTACATGAAGCCTCTGTCAATTTCATAATGCCATAAAACTCAGAGTGATCATTTGTTTTATCTGTTCGGAAAAAAAAAGGAGAATTAGTTTTTAGAGATTATATGCACAATTTTATTTGTGAGCTTAATATATTAGCAACAGATCTTGTGCTAAACTTCATAATCACTTTTCCATGAGGCATGATTTTAAAATATTGTTTGACTATAGTGAATGTTCATTTTCTTATAAACACCATATGAAAATATGACACATGACATGCTTTCTCAAAAGAACAAGTTATTTCTGGTGTTGCATTTCAGAAGTACTGCTACAAACCATCTGATCTACCAAGTATGATAACTATATAGCACCTTTTTCAGGACAGTATAACTATTTAGAAAGTCTGCCTTTTTTAGAATGACCCTCAGTAAACCTCAGAATGTGGCAAATTTCCCAAGTGAACCATAAACCAAACACATCTATAATATATAAGTACGTCGATTATCACTTTTAAATATAAAAATGTGGTAGATAATAAAAAATCCTTTCTGTAAGTCATGAAATTCTAGCTCAGAATAAATATACACAAAGAAAAAAAAAAAAGAAAGGAGTTGAGCACAAGGACCAACACCTTTACAAAAAAATCACCTCTGAAATTAGTTTCCACTTTCAGCTATTGTCTTTGATATAATTAACAAAATATGCCACATGCAATATTTTTTTCTTTCTTTCCCTTTTTCTGAGTAACTGAAATATTGCAGTTAAATAAGTTTGTGGTGATAATAATATTGCAGTACAATAATATTGCAGTGAAAACATAAGACAATTTTGTAAATTCCCATTTTGGGCCATTTTCACTGAAAACTTAGATATTCTACTTAATGGAAACCTCAATACCACCTCCATTATACTGGATCATCTGGATTCATAGTAAGTTTCATCCTTAAGGGAGTTTAGTCCCTTTCTGTAAGTACTTATACCTTTCACTCACTGTAAAGAGATCCTGTACAACTAGCTTAATATAAATGTAGTCACTAGGTTAGCCTATATGTAGTCATTAGTTAGGGTGAATTATTTCACATAAGTGTCTAGGAAAAAGTAGTTTTTTCACAAAATGCTATCAAATGAACAAAAGACCAAAAATATCCAAAAAAAGAAAAAGAATTTTTTTCTGTTTCAATTATCTGAGCTAAAAGAAATTCCACTCCCCAACCCTACATCCAACCCCCAAAAAACAAACCCTAAGATAGTAAATCTGGTGCTGATATTTGTGAGGTCAGTAGGAGAGGACAGTAGCTGGCATTCCAGTGCACTCAAAAGCCCCAAAAAGATGATGGATTTACAACTTGATGTGGTGAAAGGCTGGAACCCGTAAGAGTGTGAAGTGACACCATATTGGATTTGCATGCCCTGGGTTTGGAAGTGAGGGGGGGTTGCTACAGGGGTGGCTTCTGTGAGAAGGTTCTGGAAGCTTGCTCAGTGTCTGGCAGAGCCAATCCCTGTCGGCTCCAAAGATGGATGTGCTGCTGGCCGAGGCTGGGCCAATTAGAAATGGTAATGCATGATAACATATTTAAGAAAAAAAAAAATAAAAGGTTGTGCCACAGTTTTAATTGCAACCAGAGAAGAGCAGAGTGAGAACATGTGAGAAGAACAAGTCTGCAGACACCAAGGTGAGTGAAGAAGGAAGGGAGGAGGTGCTCCAGGCACCAGAGCTGAGATTCATCTCCAGCCCCTGGTAAAGACCATGGTGAAGCAGCTGTGCCCTTGCAGTGCTTGGACATCCACAGGGATGCAGAGATCCACCTGCAGCCTGTGAAGGAGCCCACGCTGGAGCAGGTGGATGCCTGAGAGGAGGCTGTGAATCCATGGGAGACTCGCGGAGAGAGAGGCCGATGCTGGAGCAGCCTGAGTTTGAAGGACTGCAGCCCATGGAAGAGAGACGCACGCTGCAGCAGTTCGCAAAGAGTTGTTGCTCGCGAGATGGACTCACGTTGGAGAAGTTTGCGGAGAACTATGTCCCATGGGAGAGACCCCACAGTGCAGCAGGGGAAGGACTCCTCTCCCTGAGCAGCGAGAGAAGTCACGGGTGATGAACTGACCTGTACACCCCTGCTCCCTCTCTCCCTGCACTGTCAGTGGGAGGGAGGGAGGGAGGGGCTGGGGGGGAAGGTGTTTTTAAGGGCTTTTTTTACTTTTCATTATCCTGCTCTGATTTTGTTAGTAATAAATTCACTTAGTATCTCTAAGTTGAGCCTGTTTTGCCCATGATGGTATTTAATGAGTGATCTCTCTCCCAGACCTTACCTCTACTCGTGAAGCCTTCATTATATTTTCTCTCCTCTGTCAAGCTGCAGAGGAGTGAGCGAGAGGCACTTGTGGGTGCCTGGCATCTGGTCAGGTCAAACCACGACACCAATAATTTGAAACATCTAAGAAAACAAAAAGAATGAGCAACAGAAATTTAGGAAGCAAAAGACCAAAATAAGATGTCACAGTTTTAAATAAACTAAAGGGGTGTTAAAATAAGAGGAATGAATTATTTTTCATGTTCAAAGTAGATAGAAGTAGCTGTTGAAATCAATCACTCCAAGAGGTATTTAGTTTTGACATTTAAGTAAAACCTCCTAATCAAAACTAGTTAATCAGCAAATTACCTTATCCAGTGATGTAGTAAAGTATACGACAGGAAACATATACATACATAATAAAATGGAATAGATAAAAATCTCTTGGGAATATGCAGATATAGTTGACAGTGAATTTAGAGGCACGGCTTCATCCTAGAATGCCTTCATGCATTGTTTTCCATTCATTGTGTCTGCAAAGTAGATATGAAACTCAGTTCACCTTAAGTAATTGAGTGGAACAAGATTTACTGAAGCAATGTTACAGAGATGAATTGTATGTTGGTAAACTTCTTTGACACCTCAGATGAAAACTGCTGCATAAGGGCAAAATATTATACTGTATTACTAACTCCATGCATCACAGATATTTTGGGAGGAAAGAAAAGTGTAAACAAGGTCATCAGACTGATAATCTTTGCAGACCTTTCTCCACTCTGTCAACCTTATTTAGAATTTGCTCAATGTGTGCATTCGGAACTGCTGAGTTTCAAGAACTGTTCAAAAGAATCTTGTTGCTCCACAGTAAGTGTTTGTTGCACTGTATTTTTCTTAAATATTATTGAAGGAAATGACAAATGTTTGTCTGTTTGCATGGCAGATTTTCCACTGAATATTAGCAACTTCCAAAAACTTTTGTTTAAAACAAAAAGAATATAAAAAATAACATCAAGGATAAAAAATGTATACTTAGTTTTCTTATAACTTCTGAGTTGATCAAAGCTAAATGGAGTAGATAATAATCTTTATTTATGAGAAGTTTTTTGCATAATGTAGAATCATGAATAATATTGAAAGAGAAACCTTACTTGAGGATATTATTCTATTGAAAAATATTCTATGTTCTTTTTATACAATCACATAAAAAGAAAGAAGACGATTTCAGTTATTTTAATAAAATTAGTACCTATTTGCAATGTTTTTGTTTTCAAATTGTACATTCAATAATTTAAATCCAGTATAAACAGTAGCAGATGGAGAAATAAGTTGCTATGTCCTGAGAGAAGAAAGTAATGCAATAGAGAGACAATGGCAGTAAGATGCTTTCCGTGCAATTGGTCTTCCTAGTTACAGACCATATATGATTCTTTAGTAACATCTTTGCAAATTATATTTTTTATCAGAGAACAAATGCTGAGTTCTCAACCAAAAGACTACATTTTCTTTATATAAATATTGTTGTTGAATCTTGACACAATCGATCAGCTACTTGGACCTGTGATGGTAATTTTTTGATCTTTTTATGCATGATTTCATGAAAGATAATATCATACCATAAAGAACTCTCATTATACATAGTGGTAAATACTTTTTTTTTAATCAAAATGCCTTAAGGACTGGGTTGACCCTCGCTGGTCAACCAGATACCCACCTAAGTTTCTCTACTACTCCCCTCCACAACTAGACAGGGGAGAGAAACCGTAATGAAAGTCTTATGAGTCAAGATAAGGACTGGGAGAGATCACTCACCAAATATGGTCAGGGGCAAAACAGGCTCAACTTGGGGACATTAATTGAATTTATTAGCAACCAAAATCAGAGCAGGATAATGAGAAGTAAAACAAATTAAAAAAACACCTTATCCCCACCCATTCTTCCTTACCAGGCTCTACCTTCTTCCCCCAGTGGCACAGAGAGACAGGGAATGAGGGTTATGGTCAGTTTATCTGACAGGTTTTTTCTGCCACTGTTCAGGGAGAAGAATCCTTCCCCTGCTCTAACATGGGGTCCCTCCCATGGGAGACATGAAGTTCTCCATGAACTTCTCCAACATGGGTCCTTCCCACAGGCTGCAGTTCTTCACCAACTGCTCCAGAATGGGTTCCTTTCCATGGAGTGCAGTCCTTCAAGAACAGGCTGCTCCAGTGTGGGTCTCCTGCGGGGTCACAGCTGCTGCCAGGAAACCTGCTCCAGTGTGGGATCCTCTCTCCATGGGTCTGTGGGTCCTGCCAGGAGCTTGTTCCAGCACAGGCTTTGCACAGGGTCAGAGCCTTCCTTCAGGCACCCACCGGCTCCAGCGC
>QWTY01010218.1:27562-38190 GCA_008033365.1 Pseudorectes ferrugineus | reverse complement strand
GTGCTGGGACCCCAGAGCTGGATGCAGTGTTCCAGGTGGGGTCTCACCAGAGCAGAGCAGAGGGGCAGAATCCCCTCCCTGGCCCTGCTGCCCACGCTGCTTTGGATGCAGCCCAGGACACGTTTGGCTTTCTGGGCTGTGAGTGCCCATGGCTGGGTCATGTCCAGCCTCTCATCCACCAGCACCCCCAAGTCCTTCTGGGCAGGGCTGTGCTGGATCTGTTCATCCCTCAGCCTGTGCTGATACCGGGGGTTGCCCTGACCCAGGTACAGGACCTTTTACAATTATTTGACTTTTTGAAAGCAAAAAGCAAATAAAGAACAACATATATCCCCATACTATCAAGTTACTAATTTTTATATTACAGAATTAACAAAGCTGCAGGACCTTCTTGCATTACACACCTTTAAGAGAACTGAGGCAGGCAAGAATTATGTTAATATCTTGCATCACACATACTTGTCAGATTTAACATCTATACCCAGTCTTAAGAATTGTACTGGCTTCATGATGTCCCAGTGAAGAGTCTGATCATGGAGGTAAAAAGAAAATCTCAACAACACTTTACCCCAGACATATCTTAGAAAACAGCAAGCGCACAAAATTTCAGTTAATTATTGTAATAGAACTGATTACTTACAAAATCATTAGTTTTCTTTGTAGGGAATTCTTATATCATTGATTATAGGTGTGCTCACTGTGGGAAGATTCCAAATACATTCAACTGTAAGGGCATAATTGGAAGGACACTTTCTTCTGCTGAGTTCTTATTAAGGTCAATGATGTGCAAGGCAAGATATTGCAGAACTGAAGTTACTTTTTCACGACCAGCAATGGTGAAAAGTAAAAAAGCTGACAGACTTATTTACTTATTTGGGGGAGTGGAGAGAACAACACACAATGGCTTTTGCTTTGTTTTATTTCTTGGGTATACCTCCTTGATCAATTTGATTCTTAAATTCTTGATAACTCATTGCTTTTGAAACTTTCAGATTCACACCTCAAAGATGCATGATTCTCTAAGAACAAACAAATTGACTCAGCCTCTGAGAACTGTAACATTCACCATTTAGATGTGTTCATCCTCCATTGATATTAAATGTGAAAATCAAAGTTAGAAGTA
This sequence comes from Pseudorectes ferrugineus, assembly GCA_008033365.1. NCBI lineage: Eukaryota > Metazoa > Chordata > Aves > Passeriformes > Pseudorectes > Pseudorectes ferrugineus. The sequence continues at coordinate 37,067 of QWTY01010218.1, read as the reverse complement.
AAATAACACTGCAACATAAAGAATTTAATATGGTACTCTGAATTTTTCACTCACTGAAAAATGTATTATATTAGTCACGATTAATAAGAAGTATTATTGTTCTGGTCTATGTTCCCCCTACAGCTGTTGCTGTTACCAAAAAGCTAACATTTCTAGTAGGCAGCAGTTTCTCTTTAAGAAGTGCAAGTTTTATGACTAAAATGGTAATTCTTAAGCAGCTTGTCACAAATCTTACTAACTCTTTGCACCAGGTAGTTGTAGACAGGTCCTGCCAAGATCAGGAACAAGTGTTAATGAATGCATCGTGTCTACCTATGAGACTTAAAAAGCGTGCAGGGAGACAACACACCTTTTTCAACCCTAAACCTGTGTAGGTACCACACTAGACAAAAGGGTAAGAAGGGCGCCAGCATCATGAGATTTGTGACAAAATACAAAGTTGACAATACTGATTTCTTCATTAAAGTAAATTTCAGTGTTGAAAGAGTTGAGTCCATGACATATCCATAGCACAGTGTGTAGCAGCACTCACCACCCTTATGAAGGAGGAATTAGGCAGAGCCCAGTCATACATAACCTGACGAGTCCAACATGTGATGTCAGCTTTCAGACAGAATTCAGGAACATTTAACTCCTGAATGTGTAAACTTAGTTTTATAATCATAGGATTATGCTGTCAGTGCTTCTTGCACTTAACATATGTGAGTTTACTACAAAAAAAAAAAAAAAAACCAAAACACAAAAAAACCAGCAAACAAAATAAAAAGCCAAACTCCAAAAACTGACTTCTCAGGGGAAAAATAGCAGCACTTGAGAATCCAAAGTCCAGTAACATTACAACTGACTGATAATAACTATTTACACCAGAAATTCCTTTGTTGCTTAACCACAGCATCATACTCTTCTCAAAGAAACAACTTTTACATCTCAGGTAGAAATGGCTATTGATTTAATCTGCAGAAATTATTTCCATTGCTCTGTATACAGAGAAGTGAACCAATAGTGCTGTCTTCAGAAGTTCCTTGCTTCTAGAGGTAGAGGTAAATTTGATTCATCAAAACCAGCTTGTCATTCTGTAAGATAAAAAGCCCTATAAAGACTTTCTATGAAAATTGCAAGAGATCATGTCAAATTAATTAATTAGAAGTCAAAGAATCAAAGAATAATTATAGAATCATATATGGTTTGGGTTGGCAAGTACCTTAAAGACCACCTAATTCCAACCCCCTTGAAATGTGCAGGGACACCTTCTACTAGACCAGGTTGCTCGGAGCCCCATCCGACCTGGCCTTGAACACTTCCAGGGATGGGGCATCTACAGCTTCTCTGAGCAACCTGTTCCAGTGCCTCATTACCCTCACAGTAAAGAATTTCTTCCTAATATCTAATTGAAACCTGCTCTCTTTCAGTATGAAGCCATTATCCCCAAACCCCTTCATAAAAAGCACCCATCCAGCTCTCCTGTAGGGCTGTGTGATGTCAGCAATGGTCCTACTTGTGCTCATGCTACCAATTACATGATGATTAGCACTGGTTTTATCCCAATAACAGTTCCAGCAGTAAGACCAGCAGACTGTGCTCAAACACCCAGACAAGACACACTTAAGACTTCAGACTCCAGGAGAAAGCTGTGTACAACAGAAGCAGAAGTGGACTAACCAGCAACACTACTGAAATTATATTAAACTACCAGACTCAGTTAATGAGTGCATCCAAGTGAAGCATGCTTTAGTTATTTAACTCATAAAAAATTTATAGCAGCAGGAGTCCACGTTCCATGTGTAACTGAGCATTTGGAAGTCGCGGGACTACACTATCCTAGAAAATTAAGAAGGATGGGCATCTGTGCAGCCGTGTATAATGAGGGACCAATGAAGAATTTCTCATGTTACACTAAGAAGACCCCCACACAAACACAGTGCTTATTTGACCACAAGGAAGATTAGGAGTGAAGACTACAAGAATAGAAGTAAAAACATGGGGATAACTGTCACCACCCCTCAGCATGAAAGAACCATAACATTTTAAACTTTTTTTGAATAGGCACCATTTCTTGTTTGCACATTAAAAAAGGAACAGGAGCTGAAGATTTGATGCTGTTTGCAATACTTTTAAGCCTCACTGCATTCCACTTACCTCAAGAAAATACACCACAATAAAAATCCAAGAAAGCTGACTTTATTTCATTTGAAAAGGGTTGAGGGGGAAAGGCAATTGCATATCAGAAATAATAATAAAATATGGATGTAGGGGGATACAAACCATCATTGCAAGAAATAAAAAAATACCCTTCAGAATTGCTAGGTGCTTTATTTATTAACTGCCAACATGCAGTAGAGCAGCCTTCTGCCAATCCTTGCAGGCAGCACAGCCAGTGCACAGAGAAAGGAGAAGGGATGTGAAACTGGAAAGCATATGCTAAGTAGAGAACATACAGATGGTAAAAGTATACTCAGAATTATAAAGAAAAAAGATAAGGTTCTCTGGATGGTGGAAAAGAACATACAGTAGAGAAACAATACCCTGGACTCTGTTGTTTCTGGGTGCTATGCACATGTTAATCATGCTAAAGCATGATTAGAAATATTTTTTTTGCCTTATTAAGAGATAGTTATTTCCATACCAGAGGTTATTCATCTTCTCTCCAAAAGTCCAGGAAGCTATCTACAGTTATTTCATGAGATGAATGTTTTTTGCTCATGTCAACAATGCAAGCAGCCACACAGGAGGGACTAATGCAGAGTATTATGGGAAAACATTCTCAAAAAGTAGAAGAGAGATTAAAAGGTTTCCGATGTTATGATAACACACGAACAAAGTCACTTTTCCTCACCTGTTGTCATCATTCAAAGGGAGGGAAGCGGATACAGAAAGAGTAGGGTGTTGAAATCAGGTTAAAAGGTGTTGCAGGATGAGGACTGTGTCCATACTTTAGGTGAGACAGCAAAGCAAAAGCTTGGAGACAAACTCTGCTCTGAAAGAGGACTGAAAGTGTGAGTGACAGATCATTTCTGAAATGTGTTTATAATAGAGTCCCACAGGCTACCTGAATCACATTCAAGATGTCAGTCTTCCTGTGGTGTCTACATCAATAGAAGTAGATGACAAAACCAGAAAAATTATGATAATGCCATCTGCTCAAATAAACCAAAATTTTCTCTCCCCACCTCCCTTCTTCAGCTGTTTTTGCCCCAAGCTTCAAAGCCTTATTTGCATTCATACAAAATCTGTTTACAGGCAACTTCACCGCGATACTGGAGCTTCTCCCCCTGCACCCCCAAGACACAAAGCAAAGCTGGCCAGGTGTCTCTAAACCACAGAACCAGCTGCTCCAAACCAAGCTCACAGGAAATAGCAAGAAAAATATGCAGCATTTGACACATCTGGAATAGATTGCAGAGTCTTTGAAAATAGTGTCCCAGTTCCCTTCCTCCTGCTGATGAGATTTCAGGCTCCCAAAGTGATGCATCAACTATAGAGGATTAGATAATGTGTACATTTTTAACCCTACATATTCTTTCTGACCAAATAAGAATTTTTCCAAGATAGCACACAAAGTATCTGCATGAAGCTTTCTATAAAATGCATGGACCAAACAGAAGTAATTCTACTAGAAGTTGCTACTTAATATGAGAAAATTGATATAGTTGAAAAATAGTACTAGTTGATTTAGGTAAGCATAGAAAATGAAGCAATATTGCCTGCTTTGCACGGTTGCATTAACTCCTTAAAATGAATGTCTTCACAGTTTGTTGCCATAAAACATGACATGAAAAAGAGCAAGGAGGACTAGTTAGTACCTATTTTGCCAAGTAATTTGTCTGTAATTCCATGTTGACACAAATACTGCAGTGTGCATTTTTCGACATGAAGTACAAAAAAACCCAAAAAGCATTAAGTCTTCATTAGCAAAACAAAGCAATGCTTTATTATTCGCTTCTTTTTCATCTGGACAATGAATGCAAAAGAACACAGAAACAAACAGAAGTTTAGAAGGAAATCTCAATAGGATATTGAACATAATACTTAACTTTCTTCTTTCCATAAAAAGCTGAGAAGTAGAGGTGCCCCTAAAGTTTTAGTCACTATCAGTTATCTCTGAAAGATTAGGAAAATGAAAATGTTTACATATGTATATTTTAAACATTCATTATAGATACAAAACTCAATACAGCACTAGCTTAACACAACGTAAACCTCACTGTTTTTAATGTTAGTAATAAAAAAGCAGAATTCTAATTAAAAAGAAAAATGGAGGAAACTATTTGTACTATTTTTCCTCAAAGGTGCAAACAACAGCCAATGTATTTTTGCAACTGAGATTCCAGTTGTACAAAGGACTGAGAGATGTCTTCTCCTATTTAAAGAAGAAGCATAAATTTCACAAACTTTAAAAGAAACCACACATGCATGAACAGTAGACAGTACCCCTTAAAGAGATGATATTTATAAGAATGTAATGGTATACCTTAAATGAATAAAGGGAGAGGTAAAACACACATTTTCTAATTTCAGAGCTTTAAAAGATTTTTTTTTCCTTCATAGATTACTTCCCAAATTACCTTGCACTTAAACTAGTTTGTTCTTATGAAATGGCAAAGTATTTATTCTAAACAAGCATTATAAAGTAGTTGAATGATTTTTATTGAGAAGCCCTCAGTGTGGATGTTGTATTTATAGTGACCTCAAGAATGCAAACCTCCAAAATTACATCTACTACTAACTAAACCTTTAATAGCCAATTAACAAAAAATATGTATATAGATCTAAGATTAAACAAAATTTAGAGAATATGCTGTTACAAAATATATTTTGACATATTTCCTAAGAAGCAATTAAAACAGTCATTTATGCAGAGTTATTTACAGGGGACTCAAAGTGTAGCAGTTTTAGCACAAACCAGTATATTGGTTTGAATTCAATAAAATATTGGCGAATATAAGTTTGTGACAAGGAACTTTGGGGTTTAGTCAACTTAAAAATGTTCTATACAATCATTAGATGAATCTAAATTATATAAAAAAACCTGTCTGAACTGGTTAATCTGAATCATTTAATGCATCTCATTGTACTCATAAGTTCAGATCACCAAGTCAGTGGTATATACAAGTTGTGAAACAAGTTACCACTCTAGTCTTTCAGATACAACAAGCACAGATTAACTGAGTCTGACTGTACCTAATCTATACTTACAGATAGTTTGTTCTTACTTCAGTACTATCTTTTTAACAAGCACATATACAAATGTGCTAAAACAAAAGGCAGCAATTATAAATATTTACTAGAATGACCAGAACTGGTACTTGAGCATAACCATCCTGTCATTCATTTTTGAAGCCATATTTTCACTAATTTGTCTTCTGGTTTTAGTAGTCTTCTATCTTATTAACTTGGAGGGTTACAGATCATCTGGAAGTTTCACACCAGTATAGGAAAGGAATGTCTGTTCGATGCAGTCTGGAGATAAAGAAAAAGTTGTAGTTCAGTTCATCACCATGACTCACCAGAAGCAGCGTTGCTAAGTGACCAGCAAACCTGAACTGCAAGCAGAACAGCAGCCTCCCCACCCCCCATGTCAGGATGGGAGAAAAAGCCCAAAAATCTACTGTTATTTTGTTATGAGTTCAAAAGAACACCTGAGAATATTTTCTAACTGTAGGGGTGTTATTTGTTATTTATTAAAACTAATAATCAGTGTAGAGGAGTCACTGTAGAGGAACTTACTTGTCTATGCAAGAACAAGGACAGCATAGATGTGACAGCAATTAATTTGAACTTCTTGTTTCAGTACTTAAGGTGCTTCAAAAACATAATATTTATGTGTTCACCTCTCTAAACTCTCCACAGACCTTATGAGCTCACAACCCATACATCTCAGTGGTGCTTACAGGTAAAGAAAAAATTCAAAGCCACTGAACTTAGATAGGACAACTCATTAACTTCAGTAAATGCTGGGTTAAACAGTGTTTTGTCCCAACGCAGAATTTTAACTGCAGAAGAGCAAGGAATCCCAGACTGCATTATCTTACACTCTCACTATTCTCTTCAAACTACAGTTCACAAATACCATTTAGTCCTAACAACTGTTTTTAAAATATTATTTTAAACTTTATTGTACTGAAGGGTAACAGATATTTTCAGTCTCACCTCAACAAATTTCGATATTCTGAAGAGATTACCACAACACTAAGAAAAGACGCCATATGTAACTACTGCAAAAAGGCAATGCTGCCACGTAGTTGCTGATTTAGATTGGTTACTAAAAGGCAATATAGGCCTCAGTTAATTAACTCACTGCATAATTTGGAAAAAATGGCACATTTAAAAGAAATATTATGTCACAGTTATGTCAACAGATTCTTTTCATAATCAAGTGTATATTGTATAGCACACATTCATCATTAGCTGTTTTTAAATGTTTATCACTGTCTTATTGATCCTGTGACCAATCCTGGAGAAAATTTATAAAAAGCTTTTTTTTTTTTTTTTTTTTGCAGCAAACATAGCTTCTCAGGTATGTCAAAATGCAGTCTTTAAGCATTTTTAGTAAAGGGCAGAGAAATGAAAATGCTGCAATACTTATTTCTAGGCTTAAATTTATCTTGTCGTACAATTTAAATAAAAAAAGTTGAATGCAAATAAAGAGCCCTGGTTAAGTTACATAGTGAAGTCCAATAAATCCACTTAACGGATAAATAGTATTAAAAAAAAAAAGAGTGGATATGTGCCAGATTGATTAGTCAGCTACCTGAAGGATACATAAAGCACATTGTTGCATACACAATAATCATACTTGTACATGACTGTCTTAATCCAGTCATGTAAAGAGAGACAATACTCAACTATTGTTTGCATGTTCAGACCCATGTCAATCAGATTTAATATGCAGGCAGATTAGTGCTTCCTAACTTGCTGACAACAGGTTGACTACTAAAGCCAGTTTTCCAACACAAAGGACAGTATCCTGACAGCAGCAGACACTGTTTCTTAGGAAAAACAACATGTTCCTTTTAATTTTTGTTACTGAACATTAGTTCCAGGGAAGACTGGAGGCAAAAAGGATGCATTATTTACTTTCAAATAAGAGACTTCACACATCTCTAAGCCCAAAAAGAATACATATACAATATTCATGACAGATGTTCAAAAAGCTTGCAACTTCTACTCCGTGACAGAAGTTTGATTACTTATTTTTAATATTTCATTCTTCTCCATTTTCCTGGGAAAGGTAACCTCATCACAAAAATTGCTTACCTTCAGTACAAGAAAAAAAATCTTGTTCTGTGAGCAGCTGCCATGCTTTCAGACATATTTCTGACTTTAAGATAATTAACAAAGCCTCGAAAGAAGAGAAGGAGTCCTGAAAGTGTAGAAAATGCACAAAATTCAGTATATTAACATATATACATACTATCCCACATTATTCTTATTAACATAACTTTTAAAACCTAGCCTACAAAGTAAATTGAAGTCTTTATCATTCACAAATTCAACAAGCACATCAGCTTTTATCTTGTGATACAAGGATTCAATTTCATGGAAGGCTTTTCAGAAATGTTAGTGATTTTCAGTTCAAGTATCATCTGCTAAAAAGTGTGCATTGAAAATACTTATAAAGAAGAAAAAAAATCCTGAAAAGCAAAAGAGTTTGACTTGCAAATTCTTTTCAAGTACAATTCTCAAAATAAATTACTAATCTGTTAGAAGACCACCTGGTTCATAAAATGTACCTTTAGCAATGTGTACAATAAATGTACTGCAAGTCAAAAGAGGGAAAAAAAAAAGACAAAGTAAGGATTGCTCTAGCAAGAAGCCAATAATGAATTATAATAGATTATGACTTGGGATTTAACCATCTATGAAAAAACACCTGTCCACGAGGAGGAAGAACAATTGCCAAAGAAAATTACTCAACAAATGTCAATATTACAGGTTTTGTCAACTCCACATTCAAAATCTTTTAAAATATTCACATTTCACTGCATTTAAAAGAATATTTCAGCTAAGGGGAAAAAAGATGTACACAATAGTCACAGAGAAGTTACATTAGCAATAATGGTACCTTGAAGAGATATGCTTATGTGAATATACACATGTGCATTAAAACTCCAAAGGTTCAAATGAAAATCTAAACTGAGGTTTTACAAGTTCAGCAAAGGATTTAATTCTTTTCTTTCCTACATGATGCACTTTTTCTTCCTGCTGTCCTGGATGAGCCCCTGATTTTTTCCAGTGATCATTTCTTCTCTAAATGATTTTTGTTTGTGATTTTTTTTAACTTTCCTTTTGCTTTTTTAAACCAAAGCTTCATTAGGACATGCATGCAAGCAAAAAAGAAAGGATAACAGAGAATGCTCTGCTAACCCGTGGAACTTCAACTAAGCTGGACACATTTCTGTGGTTAAGGTGAATTCTGCATAGAGAAGAAAGCAGTAAGATCTTGACCACAAATCTACTACAAAACCTGCTACCCAGAGGCTACCAGAGGTAGTCCCCCTTTCAACTGAAAAGAAGCTGAAACAGCAAAATGAGAGTAGGCAGCTCTTTAGGTGCTTGATAGCATATTTTCTGCATTATACATGTTGGAAAATCAGTCCAAGCTCAACCCATATTTTACATTTCTGTGTTAAGGGAAGAAAAAAAGCCACCCCACTTTCCATTGTGTTCCTCAATAAGAAACATTGGCTAGCATTTAAATTTAAAATCTAGAATTGTCTCTCTCGAATTTTTTCACTGTACACGACAGCTCTTTGGAAGTAGACCACTTTGCCTTTCCGTGACGCATAAGAAGATTTTTGCATATGCTGAAAGAAGGAGAGTGAGCAGAAGCAGATCGGTGAACACCAGAACAGAGGAGACAGCAGTAGGTGGGCCCAAGGATGTCGAAGGGCTATGCAAAAGAAAGGCTCCAACTCATTCACTTCTGGAGAAATGCTGGATGTACTACTTTGTGTGCTCTAAGGGAAGGTTATCAAAAACAACAAAACACAGATCTGGTTGGCAGTGTTCCCATGACATGATAATACTCCTCCATGTCCTGCTAAGTAGCTTTTTTGGGTTGAATCCTTCTGTGGTGTTCTAGCAATCCCATACAGCCACTTCATCAGTTTAAAAACATAGTTGGCATATTTCATGCAAAACATACATAAGACAAGGGAATGCTGACTGCTGGATGCACATTGTATGCCTCAGAGTGACTTTTATTCCAAGGCATATTATAAACTTTGTGATTTAAAGAAAAAATAAAAAATCCTCAAACACTTCAGACCAAAAATAAGGCTTTCCCAAATTAAAGTGAGCTACTTCCTGAACATGTGCAAAAGACTAGTAAAAAGAAAAACTACAGCTTTTTCTATAGACATGTGGGGGCAGGGGGAGTGCTAGGGGAAGAACACTACTTTCATCCTAGTGAAAAAAGGTGTAAAACCTCAATCTCAGGCACCACAGGGCTTGGTTTTAATTAAAGACTTATCTGGAGATGTTTGTGCCTGCAAAGTCATTTCAC
>QWTY01010218.1:0-27514 GCA_008033365.1 Pseudorectes ferrugineus | reverse complement strand
AGTCATTTCACGTACTTCAATACAATAACCTCAAACAATACAAAAACATTCAAGGGACGAATGCTGTGATGTGTTAAACATTTGCAGTTTCTATGTATTTCAAGCAACCAAGCACACCACAGCAGAGCAAGGTGAGCATTGGAAAGTCTGATGAATGCCCTTGAACATTACTAAAAGGCAGAGAGAGAAAGTTTTAGGTAATGTTGTTTAAGACTTTTGGCATTTCTTGCAAGATAAATAGCAAGTCACAAACAGTCAACATCTCAGAGTTGGTGTTTTTTCTCAATTTACTTAACATTTCATTCTAACATTTGCTGTTAGCCACTTGAATCAATTGACTCAAAGGGAAGAGTGCCACCTACTGAACCAGCAACAGTTTAGCGTGCTTCCAGAGCTAGAAACAGAAATTAAAATGCATAGCAGCATTCACTCCTGTAAAAGAAAATCATTCCAGATTCCATATTCAAATTACAAAATCCACAGTTAGAGAAAAGGTATAGTGGTTGGGGTTTGGTATACCCTCATTAAAAACAAACAGAAGAGCAGAATTTGAAGTGCATAAGACTTTGAACATGGGCAGGCAGAGCTCTTAAGAGAAAGCTGACATCATGGGACCACTGTGATCAGCAAGCATGAAGCCTTTCTCTCATCCTACTGAGCAACTGCTGATGCAGTTTGCATTTCAAAGGACTCAAAAAGGACATTTTGTGACCTGTGCACAAGACAGCAGACTCCACCTTCCTTGGTTCAGTCACATTTCTTAAAATTACAAGTCTCAGTTTTACACATAATCACTTATGCAGAACAAAATTTTTTGAGCTGAAGGGTATTTGAATAGTCCACAGTTCACACAATAACACTACTATGGTAACCAATAACCTCATGAATACTATGGAAATAAAAACAACGCACAAAACTATCAGCAGCTAGGAAAAGCACATAGCTAAACATGTGACAAAATTCTTATTTACAATGACATGATTAATCTTTGAGTACTTCCACATCAAAACAGAAATGAATTCAACTGCCACTTACCAAGTACAAGAAATATCCACCAAAGCCAGTACTGTCCATTGAAATATCCAGTAAAATAATCTGAAAACTGAAATTCATACATGAGGCTTAGCTGCAGTAAGATAGATGACTAAGACATATTTAATGGAAATAGAGAAAGCACAGAGGAAATAGCAAATTAAAATAAAAGTAATGTATCCTACTAAAATGCAAAACTAGTATTTGTGCAGCAGTTTAATACACAAAACACTTCTAGTATCAGTTGGTTTGTGGCAAAGTAATTCAAAATACCTAAAAAATATGTGTGTGTGTACCCACATAAAAATATATATAAATGAAAAAGGCCCTTGTATTACTTGCCAGTAATCCGATGTTTTTTATTATAACGAATCACCACTTGTCGATTTTCCTTTTTCCCCCCAATGCCTGCCATCCCAAACACATTACAGCAGCCTGCTGCTTTAGATATTAACACGAAAAGCCACATTAGTTTAATCTTATCAGACAGGGATGTTCTGCTGACCCCGCAAAAGAAGAGCTTTTGACCTTCTGTATACCCCCTACTGTTAATCGCTGCCACGAATACCAGCCCCATAAAGACCCCCAACTCATTAAAGTCTTTTCATTTTCAAACCAGCATTCAGTTCCCAGCAGTGAGCTGAACGCAACTAAATGAACCTTGAAGTGCCATTTCAACTGTTCCTGCGAGTGACCATGGCAGGCAGTTTTGTCCTCCCTGTGATGTGGGAGGCAGCTGGAGGGCAGGGTGTGATCGTACTGGAGACAGGTATCTGTGCCTTTACCAGACTCCAGACTTCATGCTTCACTGATAAAAAGGCTAATCAAATGTCTCCAAAACCCCCACAAAAAGTAGAAACGGGGAGATGTGTGAAGAGTTGCCAGAAGGAATAAAATAACCTACTTAGCAGCTCTGCACACTTTCCATACACTTCCACCCCGCTATCATTCATTATGTTTACTGCATCCTGACAGTGCTTCCCATTTGCCCTTTCTAGGACATTTCAGTATATCAACCAAGAAGTAGTGGGAGGGAAATAAAAAATCCTGCACAAACAAAAGAATGCCCACAAAAACAACAAAACAGAAAAAACAAAAACAACCAAAACCAACCAAACAAAAGATACTGGGCCACATATGCAACCAGATAAAAATCCAAGACATTTAAAGAACTTTAGATATAGCTGGCTTTTTTTCTTCAATTAATCCACATGTTTTTTCCAGAATAAAGCCAGATCATGTGAATTCTTGGAGGGTTCAATCTTATATACTCTATTCATTTCTATCATCAAAGAAAAAAATAGCAAGAACAGAATTGCTAAGCTGAACTAAAGAATTGGTATTTACATTATCCCTATATTAATACTCAATCCCTAGGATTTTGACAACACATTGACATTGATCCCATCTCACTTGTTAGTCAGTATTTTCAATTCAACATCATATATGTGTGTGTGTTTATATATATATATACACACACACACACACACACACACATCAATATACTTTTCCAAAAGTTACAATTTCATTTGATTGGAAAGAAGATTTACTAAAACCAGCAATCAAATACTTCCCCATGTGCATTACTCTCCTCTCCTACTCTCCTTGGGCAGAATCAGACATGGCAGCAGAATTTCTCAAATAGTAAAATTGTGCTTTTGTTCCCCCTGCTCTTCCTTCTCCCCAGTATAAACTGATACAGATCAAGCATATGTGAATTCAGGCTGTTGAGACACTAAAAAGTTTTGTACTACTGAACCTGAGTGAGAAAGGGTGACAGAGGCCTTCGGAAGAGCTTCAAAGAAAGGAACAGAACAATTTGGTGCACACAGACCTGCCTGTGTGTCACCATTAAAATGACTGTCAACACACACCTCGAGAGCTTTCTGCTCTTGTCTCTAGGAAGGGAGACAACAGAGCAACATGATGATCTTCACTATGAAAAAACCCATCCCTGAAGTCTTGGAATTGGCCAGCTCTAATATTTCTGAATTAGTAGTGGATTACATACAATAATTTAATTATAGTCTAGAACACAGTAATTCTACAAGGAAGTTTATTATACATTAATTTTTATGTTTGTTTTGAGCACATTTTCCAGCAGAGAGGAATAATAAAACTGACATAATGAGCAAGTTCTGCCCTCTGTTTAGCATGCCTTAAGGGAAGCTGAAAATATCCCCAATGAATGCATAGTTGAAAAATTTATGTCTTCTCTCTCCATTAAGATAAATTCCATCTCAGCCCCTGAATTCCAACAAATACACCAGAATCACATCTGGTCCAGCAGCATTCCCCTGCTCTGAATGAGCAAAAAGGAAATTAAAAAAAGCTCTAAGAAGGATGCAGTACATGTCCAGGAAGGACCATGCAATCTTTCTACAACTTTTTTACTATCATGCTAAAACCAAATCAAGTTACTAACACACACACAAACAGGAAAAAAATTTTAAAAAAAGTCATTGATGGCAGAACATAAAAGTGATCTTTTTCTTCATTAAAAGGGATGAGATTTTAAATGTTGTGTCTCACAGATATATAGAACTCAAGCTCAGAGAGCAGCATTACATTTCATCTAGCATCCACTTAGTCAGCTAAGTAACTTGCATTTGGCTAATATACCTTTTGGAAAAGTATCTAGTTTTGCAGGGAAAACATCAAGAATCAAGCATTTAAGATGGTAAAAATGTGACTAACTTCATATTCAAGTTGGACTTGACCCCATACGTATCTTACAAGGAATAAAAGAATCAAATACAAGGAAGAAATGCTTTCTTATATTCCCTTCCCAACAGGCCAAGACATTTATAAATCTTTTATACAGGACACTATAATACCAGTGATATTTTAGGTACTTGCTCCACTTCTTCTGTAGACTTAAATACTTGTGCAAGGAATGAGTCATTCTGCATTTATTTTAGTGGAAATGTGAACATCAAATGCTATGCCAGGTAAAAAAGGAAAAAATACTGATTTTTTAATCCCCTTATTATATCCTTGAATAAATTGTTATGGGTTTGTTCTACAGAGTCTGTACAGTGTTAATCAAGAAACATACCCGTACAATGAGAATCCATTTGATCAGGGAGAGACCAAATCCACAGATTGCACCATACCTTCCAGCTATGGTATTTGTTATACAGAAGGATAAACAAAATCCAATCCAGTTGAAAATAAACGCCACTATAAAATAAAAGAAACAGTAGCTTCTGTTAATCTGTATAGCTAAGCAAACAGACTTAACAGTAATTTCACTTTTAAACTACTAAGCACATGCTTACACAGTCAGTTAATTCCCTTCCGGTAATTCAGGCTTTCAGAGATTGACTTTGAACCCAGACATTCCCCATGGTATAGTCACTTAATGACAAAGCAAATGGTAAACAGGCTGGAACCTACTACTTTACACAAGAGAAAATTCCAACATAAAAGAAAGTATTACACTGCACTACACACCTAACCAGATTATACTGGACATGAAGGGTAAATTCACAAAAAGGACTATAACATACAAGATTTGGATTAAAACAAAGAAGAACCCTTGCTACACTTTTATAACCAAAAGTATAGTTATATGCACACATACATGCATGTATTAAGGTTGCATATTCAACTTTATCCAGTTTGGATCAAACAGAATAAAATTATCCACTCTTGCTCTGTAAACATAGTGTAGAAAGGAAGGTAAGTTGAGAAGATGATATTTCATGGGTCTCCTTTAGATCTATATTCATGTCTTCTCTTTTAGATCTATACTCATAAGACATAAGAAGCCTTGGAAGTTTTACACAGAAGTTTAAGAAATCAATGAACAAAAAGGACGTTGAGCATAGTAATTACCACTGCTGCTTCAATTAACACTTTTACACAACCCCCAGTTTAACAACTTAAAGTTTCATATCTGCATATGTACTTCGCAATCATCATCATCTGTATTGACTTCAGGTTGCATACATTACTCTAGAGTGTGAGAATTCACAATTAGGGGAATGTCCCAGTTTGGAAATCAGTGAGGGCATCTAAAAAGAAAACCACCAAACAGAAAAGCTGGAGGAGCTGGTAGAAAAAGGCAACTCAGGAATTCTGGAGAGGACATGACAGTGGAAAATTGAAAACGTTAGGGAACTCCAGAGCAAACACAAGAATCACAGAGGATGGAAACAGGAATGGAAAAGGGGCAGAGGGGAACAAAACCCCTGCCCACAAATCCTTCATGTTTAAAATCCCAAACTTAGCTACATAAAATTCAGATATTAAATCATCACAGGAAAAATAAGTCTGTCTCTTCAGTTAAAGTTTGAACACACAACTAGGAACAGAAAATTGCTCAATAGTTTTCTTTAATTAAAGCATTTTGAAGTATTATTTATAAAAAACAACTATTTTATACTTTAAAACTTTCTTACAATTCTTCCAATAATCCACATGAAGATGCAATGATATGCTCACAAATGCAAAATTAGTCTGTAAACCTGCAGCAGGATTCCATGAGCTGTAAAGAAACTGAAGTTCCAAGAGAAGTTTCGGAAGGCTTCACATCAACATAGTCATTTAGTACAAGTGAGAAAACATCTTGCTTTGGTCAGACACATGGGTAACAGATGATGGCAACAAGAATTCTTAGTTTTATACAAATTACTAATCCAAAAGGACCCCAAAAAACAAAATAAAAAAACCCCCCACAACTTTGAACGGATGCTGATCCAAATTGGCATATGCAGAGGAAAAAAACCCAAAACCCTGAAAAAAGAACCCCTAAAGAAAACCCCTACAGAACAACATTGGGACCCTAACATTTACCTATCTTTCCAAGACACCTTTACGTTTGAGAGAGCCTAGATAAACTGTTTTGATTTCCCTATTTTAAGCAAGCTCTCCAAACCCACCATCTTTTAACAGTAACAGATTTCAAAAGCTCCTTATTCAGTGCATTCTCTGATCCTGCCTCAGCTTAAGAGCTCAATGTTCTTTCTCCCCACTACTCAAGCTACAAAGGGTGACTTTGATTATGGTTCAAAAGACTGGTTACCAATGTTAAAAAGGACACAGGATTGACATGCTTCTAATGGTCTACGAGAACTAGAGGAATTCTCAGAATATGTACAATTTTAATAGATATATCTTTTAAAAAATTACCTCAAGTCATTTGTAAATGTATTATAAAAATTAGAGATTTCCCAATCATAAATATAGGAGGGGAAAAAAATTGGTTTTTATAATTAAAGATGAACACTGACAATTTTACCCTACTTTCAACCTGAACTAAAGGAATATTCAAAATAGAATCCACAGTGACTGCATAGGTGTTTGATGGATATTTAACATCAAGGTAACTCTTGAAAGTAAAGGCATAAGCATGTTCCAGTCTTGTTCACAGTAAGGGTTTTTTTCTCTTTAATCAGTCTGCTGTTCCATCAAGTTACATAAGCAGTTAATGCAAGCAGAAAAGACATAAACCTTATAGAAGTTGTAAACTATGCAAGTTCACACATTCCAATAAAACTGAGTTATATACAGAAGAAAAATCTCATTATTTAAGTTTTTATCTGTAACCATTTGCTAGAAAACTTGTACAGTGAGGACTCAATCAAAAATTTGGGTCTTCAGCAGCATAAGGAACATGTTACTTCCACCTCTCTAAAACTCAGGCAAGATATTAAGGAGATTCTCCCAACACTGCCTTGGTGTTGCATCATTTTAATAAACTTAAGATGGGCAACAATAATGTATACATGTTTTCCATTTTTCCCATTACTTCTCTCTCATGTCCCATGTCCTACTGCTACTCTGAAAATCATTCTCCTTGTCTCATTCTGGTTAAAATACATTATTTGCTTTCAGAAATTAATCTCCAGCTTCTGAGCAGACTACAATTCCTTCCAATTGCTTTTCTCTACATCAAGATCAGCCTCATTTGCTTATCTGTATATCTTTTTCCATCACGTGCATCCATGTGTATCTTCTGTCAGCCATGCAAGTTCTGAGCTTTACAGCTTACACTGCATCTGGTAAAAGTTACTGCAGTTAATTCCTGTCTCAACTTATTATTGCAATGAAAGTTGTTCAAATTTTCATCCCTATGTTGCCATAGAGAAGCCACAGCACAAGTTCCCCCATCAAGCTGAGGGAGAAAATAGACTGGTGAGGGGAGTGACCAGTAAAAGGAATGATGTTCTAATCTCTCTAGAATTACCAACTTCCTTCTCTATCTACTAGAGAAAACTAAGTCACTGTACAAGTTCCTTGCTATAACAAATGCTATCCTCCACTATTTTTCTGCATCCACTCACTTTGTGAAATGTAAATGACACTGCTCAGCTGTTTAAGAGATGACCTCATCCTTCATACCACATCAGCTTCCATGACATTCCCGCACAGACAACGTACCTGCCGTGACACTAATACATGCTATCATAAGGAAAGCCATTCCTAAAACTGAGGGGAAAAAATCTAATGAGCTGCTACAACCACATCATGATTCTAACTAAAAAAGCATTCTTAACTTCTGCTTGCCCATCTTCTTCATGCAGCCAGGTTCTGTGTGCATTCTGTAGATCTCCACCGCAAATCAAACCACTCTGCAACAAGAATTGTTTTCTATCCCAAAAGTGATTACATTCCTACTTGAGCCCAACTTTCAATTACTGTCAACTTTCCTTTCATAAATTTCAGACATTTAGATGAAACTCATGCTGACTGCACTGGCATAATGATTTCAGTATCTACTTTTGATACTCTAGCACCATTCAGACAAGTGGGACTGATAAAAGTATGATTTTTGAATTTTATAACTCCTAAGGTGATGACAAGAGGAGAGAGTAAGTCTATATTAATATAATTCACACAAAAAGAATATAAACATTAGCATTATTTCCTCATGACAACAAAACTCATAATGAAACACATAAGAAATTGTTTTTTGGGACGAGGAGGGTTGGACTAAAGGTCTTTTTTAATAGAGTGCTCTTGATCCAACGCAGCACCTACATTTATGCTGTATTTCTCCTTAAGGTTTTCAGTAAGATAATCCCAGCCAAAATACAAAGTACAAGACTTTTGAGTTGTACATATTGAAATACATCAGATGAAACGGTAATGACAAGCACACTACATTGTGATTTTTCCCCAGCTGCTCTAGCACTTCACCTGCTGATCTTTTTTACTTAGCTTTCCACAGCTACACATTAATCACTTGTTTTAAGTTTATATTCAGTGTCATGAAAAGAAGCCAGCAAAACTGATGTGAAGCCTTATGTTCCAAATTTTAGCCATGGCTCAAGCCTGTAATAAGATTATAACGGCAACTACCTACACAAAAAGCAACTATGCTCAGTTTTAGTCTTTACTCCACAATTTGTTTGTTCATTTACTAACTATTTTAATATATAGCAAACACCAATGAGCTTAATGCTTTTTACCTGGCCTAGACTTACTAAGCATATTGCAAAAATAAATAATCCTCTCCAGATCTTCATGCACCACTAAGAAGTGTTCTTCCCATTCCTGCATAATATTTGTTCCATTCGTTAACTGGGACACATCTTTGCTCCATCCTGAGGGTTCACCTACATACTGATGATGATCACTAAAAGTATTGGCTATCAGTTTCCACAGAAAACAGACAATTTTTTTTCTTAGTGACTATTGTTCAGAAACATTCCTTGGCAATCTATTCCTACTTCTTCATTACCCTTGTTGCTATGTTTTTCTTACTACCCAATTAGAAGCTTCTTCATCCCAATTGTTTTGTATTATATCTAATGCATACAGAAAAACTATCTAAGTCAAATTGTTTCTACAGTAAGAAAAAAGTTAGGTGATTGTGTATGAAGGTCAGTCAGCCTCCCCTACTAACCAGAGAGAAATAAGCACTCAAAACAGTTCCTCTATCTCCTTCCAACATTTAAAATTTTAATGAAGTGACTTCCCCTCAGCTTCTCTTGCGTGACTAAGGGAAACCTGCATAACATTTCTGATGCAGGCATACAGAAGTCAGGTTTCCTAAAGTAACACAGAGGAATCCTCCATGGGAAATTCAACCATGCTTACCACTCCTCAGGAAGCATACATCAGGAGGCTGTGCTCACCCTGAGCTCGTGCTACAACTCTGCCTTCCAATTTGGGCCCAATTGAAACCCCCAAAGTAGGTACCCCAGCTAGTGTGCAGTTTATTGGCTGTTTGAGGCACCTAACAGTTTGAAAACTGTATGAACATTAATTTACAAAACTTTGGTATGGTTATTTTCTGTTCAAATATAGTGACTAGGACAACATGTACATTTACATTTCTCCATAAAACAAGATTTTATTGCTGTGAGTTGTATACAGTGCTTAAATAGGCCAGATGTTCAAAAAGAACAGGTCAGATTTCTGTATGAAAATTTAAGCTTCAGTTGTACTACTGAACACTTTTCTCCTTTTTTTCCTCCTTATTAACCCATCTGTGAAGTTCAAATTCATTTTTCTATGTTGTAGGGACAATCCAAAACTCCCTTACATGGTTTCAAAGAACCCAGACAAGCTCCACAATTCTCTTGGGGCTCACAGGAAAAAAGGTTGATTGTAAAGCATCCCTTAAATATAAAGGAAAACCACATAAGCCTTTTATTAATGTCCAAAAGAACATCCTTCAGATAACATACCAGGATGAGTTTATCAGAGATAAGTAAAAAGACTTCCACTACAGGCAGATTAAGCATGAAAACCAAACCCTTTGGTCATGACAGTTACTTGCTCTATCACAATTACAGCTGCGCTCAAAATGGAAAGAAACAGCTCAGAAATTCCTCCCTTTTGTTGTGCATACAAAAAAATACTGAGAAACTCACCTACTAATAACTTCCTGGGGCATTCTGAAAAATTTCTACTATGCTGTATAAGGCACAGCTGACTTAAAAATACATAATAGAAAAAAAACCACACAAAGTGGTCTGATAGCAATTTTTTTTTCCATTTTGCATTCATAGCAAAATGAATATATTCACATATATATTCATTTCCCTCAAAATGGGAAGCTGACAGACATCAGCCCTGACCATTAGACAGCAGATTCTTACCTCACCAACATAATCACAGACTTCAAGAGCAACACCAATTTCTTGAAACATGATTTTCCCATTAGAAATAAAATAGGTTGTTTTCCAAATTTTTTCTGCATCAAGCAAAAAAACCCATGTCTTCATGCAAAGGACTTCTCTTCTTTAGTGTGTATTCTCTCATTCTGTTCAGTTCTGCTAAACAGAACAACACTTTATAGCTTAGATGGGAAACAGGCCTGTAACTGGCATGCACCAGGCTCCTAAAACAACCAAAACTCCCCGACAAACAACAAACAGATCTGGCCACTAGATGGCCTCGAGACAGCAATTTTATGCAACGTGGGCAGCTACCACTAGATGGTGGCTACATATCACTAAGTGATTGCAATATGCAGGTAAGCTCAGTAAAAAGTTTATTTTACTACACTTCACTTGAATAAAATGAAATTAAAGAATGCTAACTTACTGTTACACTTAAAACAAAGCTATCTGCCCCCGCTTCCATCCCCACGATCTTCCAACGCTTGACAGTCAGGGGAGGAGGTGGGAGAGCACATCTGGAACAAGCCATTTGTTCACTCTCCTTTGACTAGAGAACAGTTCCTGATACAGTTCTCCTACATTTTAACTATGTGAGGAAATTTATTTGAGGCTTTCTGTGATCTTCCACCTCTACTTGCAGTGTTTAAAGTTATCCCACCCTGGAAAAAAACCCAAAATATATCCTTACTGTAAATTTCATTTTAATTGCTGCTCTCTTAAATCTACATACATCAACTTTCTGGAGACTTTTATCTCCTTATTGGACAAACATGAATACAGGACCCACTATATACAGTATACCCTCATTATGTTAAGCTCATTTTTCATTTAATTCTCCAATTTCCTAAGAAAAACTACTAAAAACTAACATTACAGGTCTATTACTATCTATAACTGGTTTTGTGAACTCCTCATACTATAGGCACAAACAGCAAGTAAAGTTTATTAATTTCCGTATGTAACCAGTATCCACAATAACCAACACATCCCAATTAAACACACATTTGCACAAATACCTTGTAAGCACTCATTTTATGCATTTCCTTCATAGGCAAGCAAAGTTTGCAATAAAATAGTCTCAGAACAATCAAGAAAAATTATGATCTACAGAGTATTTGTGTAAGAGAACTTCTCTGCGCAGTCAGACTCAGCTAAATACCTATTTGAAGAGAAAGTTGCCAGTTTATCTAAGTAAACACTTGCATTCTTAAAGGTGGGCACAAGGTTCTGGGAACACAGTTTTGGACAACTGGGACTTAAAGGACTTTAGATATATTAAAGCAAACAATCCTTTTGACATCCAAGTGCAGTGCCAATGAAGGCCTGAACCAGAATTTAAAAGCAAGAGCAAGTTCACACAATAAAGGACCTAAATAGGTTAAATACAAAAAGGTACAGCACATAGAAAAGGGAAAGGGAAAAAAGTGAAAAAGAAAAATGAAGTCACACCTCCCTTTGCCCCCAAGAATATACTCTTTCTATGCTCCAATACAGAAAGAGGTCAGACTACAAAACTCATTACCCTGTAAGTGTCTTTATAGATTTGCTATGTGAGGCAGACACATATATTTTTATCCCAAGACACAAACACCACATTGTCCCAGTACATCACACACCAACATGAAAGAAACCTTCTGTGAAAGCATTGTAACCTGCATCTGTAACAGTTAAAGAGATTGCAAAAAAGATTACAGAAGAAAGAACTATTATGAAAGCTAGGTTGAAAGACATAATGGAGATTTCAGTGGATAATCAATCAGCTTTAATCATTATGAATTCTCAGTAAAACAGATATATCCCCAACACCAAGCTTCCACCCAGGGTGCCAAACACATTTATTTCAGAAAGGGAAAAAAATCCTCAGAAATTGGAAAGAAATAAGCAATTGGTGAAATTAACACAGCTTCCTTGTAGGAACAGCTTCTAGTTGCTAAATCTAACTTTGCTTAAGGCAGTACACAAGTTACAAGACGTGCACAGTGTGCACACAGTACATGATGAAGAGCTACAGGAGGGCTGGTTGCAATCAGAGGTTACCTGAAGACAATACATTTTTATGACAGTGGTTAGTTCAACCTGAAAATGAGTATGGTTGGATTTGTTCCAAAAATCCATCCACAGCTGTTTAATTCACTATGCTAACATCAGCAACTTTTATACAGCACATCTCTCTCAATTTTTTCTAGTTAAAAAATCAATTGGCAGATTCCTGTGACTTGGCCTTTAATTCAACTTGGTGGTCCAACTAGAAGATGACAGAATTTCCAGTGCTACATGTTCAAGCATTTACTATGATTTTGCTTTGTCCCCTTATCTGTGACAGATGCCACAAAAAATAAAAGGCAGGATATTTGCTGTATCTGGAACAAGAAGTGTTTATATCTGTGCACAGGCAGAAAGATCTGTTCGTTACAGTACATTAATGCAATTTATCACAGCTCTCTTTTATATTCCATAGAAAAAAGGTACAATTAATATATACCTCAGTAGGTCTGGGATACAAGATAACTTACTGAAAAATGCCAACATGAAGATGCCATCATTGCCAACTCTAAGCTGATCTGCATCACTGAAATCATCCCGTGGTGGATACTCTTCTTCCTGGATTTACAGGTTAGTGATAATTTAGTGAAAAGTTTAGAATAACTATCTATAGGATAAAGTATTAATCATGTTTCTAAAGCTAGAAGAAAATTGACATTTCTGTAACATGTCCACATAAAGGAAGTTTAAAAAAAAAAAAAATTATAACTATAAAACAAATCTTATTCATTGCTTATGTTGACAGAGCCCAAATTTTCTGTAAAAGTTTCTGTAGAAGATATGTACATAATGTCTATCCATCTTAAATGAAGCTAGAATTATTTCAGATTAGTACTTTGACAATCAAAACCAACACTAGAATTATTTCAGATTAGTACTTTGACAATCAAAACCAACATAATTTTTTTTTTTTACTGTAACTATCTTGACATGTAGCCAAACTACTAAATATTTTTTTTGAAAAGTCATCACACACTATGGTCTATAGTTTTCCTGCTGGAAAGGTCTTCTAATAATTCCCTAAATATAAAATAAGTTATAGAATAAGATTAGCATCTTAAAATCAAGTGCTGATGCAACAGCACTGCACTAACAAATTTTATAACCCACAGCAAAACAAAAGCAAGGCAAACACCTCCAGGGTCACTAGAGGGCGCGAGCACATCAAAAGTGTCTAAAAGTCTTCTAAACTCAAAAAGCACAGTACTTGAAGTCAAACAAAGCAAACAGATGTCAGTCAAAATGATCCAAAGATTTCTCCCATTGTGTCAAAATGCTGGACCTTAAAATACTGAAAGGGAGAGTTGCTTTGCTTCTCAGCACTCGATTTTCAACAGAACTTGGCAGATATTATAGATGTAGTTCTATGCACAGGTGAAACATTGCTCCAGCTGTAGACTGGCAAACACAAAAGTTTTTGCAATGACAGCACTTCCTAAAGAGTCTGACGAAAACTAAGACCTATTAAACAACATTTTTGTACTTAAGTGAGTAACATCAAAACAATGCAGGATGACACGAGTTAAATAATGCTGTCAGTAGCAGCAGTAACATGGTCTAAACAGAGGCACATGTAACATTCTTTTCCTAATTTTTGCTCCTATTACCATAACATATTGGAACTGACATAAGAAATTACCTATAAAAACAAATGAAATCAAGAGAGATCAATTCAAGTGGAATTTACTTGGCTGTTTCACCCGCAAGCACTTACTACAGAAATAATGTTTATGACTGAAAGGGCGTGAAACAAGTACAGTGATCCAAAGCTCTGTCACATGTTCCCCTTTGTCAACAGAGCAAAATAATTTACCAGGGTATGGCAATTAGGTTAAAAATGTGCTCGAACGACTGCTGTACCAACTCAGAGGAGTCAGCTTCACCCTTAGTAACACAGCCGTGAAATTCCAGCTGTGCTCTGTATTTCAGATTAATTAACCAAGACACTGTATCAGATAACTTACTTTAAAAACACTGCTATTCACATAGACAATTCCAAGGGAAGCACAAAAAGCCAGTTGAACAACAAATCTTAAGGGGCTATAATTCAACTCCACATAATTTCAGGTGTCTCTAAATGGTCATCTTAAGTGACTAAGAAAGCATTAGTTTATTTAGCTCAACTTTGCTGCAGCTACAAGACTTGATGGAGAGGAAGGGAATGGGAGGGAAGAAAGGGCTGAAAAGGCATTAAAAAAAGAGCTGCATTTGAATGTGTTTGTCTCTGAAATGCATGCCACAAAAGTTCCTTTTTCAAGTCAGGACAAAAAAAAATATTTTCAATTTTTTAATTTCACAAGGTCTACAAAACCCCATACATAATAATTTTGGACTTTTTTAAAACTGTCTGCTAACTACTGTACTTCATACTGGCATTGCCAAAACAATTAGTGAATTATGCTCCATGCAAAACTTGCCTCAGAAAAAAGAAAATTTTGCTCAACGACAGTAACAAGTTTAGTAGGGGCTTCTCTGAAGCTTACACATGTGAGAAACACAAGTCAATAAATACAGCTCAGGAACATGAGAGCAGACATTTGCAAGAAGCACTGTTGTACTAAGTGTGAACAAGTAGTAGTTTATCACACTCCATAGAAAAGAAGGAGAAACTCAGTTCTCTTTACTGTCTCCAAAAACTGGCATTCAAAAATTATGAGAGTGTTTATGAAATTAAATACTTAGAATACTAAGAAATTAAATCAGCCTATACCTACATCATTTAGGATTATGAGGTTTTATGAGCAGTCCTGCAGACAGAAAACCCTAATTGACCACTGCTTGAGTCCCACTAATACTGGCTGTCTTTCAGTGCTCTCATTTGATCTGGTTGGTGCCAATTGCCCTAATCTTTCTTCAAAATAAAATTGTTTGCCACCATGCACTGAGGAATGAAAATGGGCAATGAAGAACAACTGTCCTCTACGCTGATGCTTAGAGCTAAACATATTTTCACCAAATACTTCTGTTAGATAGTGACATTTTTATGAATGAGATGATATATTTTATTTATATTTTTCTTTTTAATGAGAAGTATGTAACACAACACACACAAATGTATAAGATATTTAACATTGTTTCAGTATCTCATTGATTTTTGACCAATTTAGCCAAGTTAAGGAAGATGGACAGCATTTCTTGCTTTCTAAATAAGCTGACATCTGTAGGAACAGAAAATTAATTGCTCCTATGAACAGAGAAACATCTAAAGAGCAAATTATATTATCAACATAAATGGCATGTCACACAGAGTAATTTCTCTAAGCAAAAGAACATAAAATGGTACACAGCATCTACTGACGTTGAATCTATTAACTCCCCATAAACTACAGTGCTCTCTGTAGTATTCTGCAAGAGGAGGACTATTTTTTCTCCTTGATGTTTTTTAGCTTTTTTCAAACTGAAATCTAGCATGGCATAGAGTGAGACAACCACCTTTAATCAAGTAAAGAACCACTAAACTGATATAACTCTTCCCAATGCAGTGTTTACAGAGAAAAACTTCTGAGGAAAGGGTTAAATTACTTAATAAACCCCATAAATTATACCTTCAACATACAAACCAATATGGAGAAATTAATAGTGGGGGGGAAAAGGCACAATTAATCCCAGAAGCATTTGTTTGCCAGCAGGAAAATTCATAGCAAAGTCTAAACTAGAGAGAACTATACCATACCTCTGGACGACTGAGGAATATTTCATCAAACAGACTCCTAGATTCCCTAAACTGGGCGTGCTAAGCATGTAAAAACAGAAAAACATAAGACAAATGCAACTGAAAAGCATTAAGTAAAAGCCATTCATTGCAACATACAAACAAGTCATTAAACTGTTAGCAGTATTTTTGTCCATTTAAATTGATCTTTCAAAACTGACCTTGAGAATTTGAAAAGAAAAAGCCAGGATAACTAATGCTATCACTACTGATGACACAGGGCTAGTACAATTTCTTTGATGAAATGAGATATCTGGGAGCATTTGAAAGGAATACATGTTTATACACAATCTATTCCTGTAAGACAAGCTACACAAAGAATTATAAAATTATTGAAAGTTTCAGGAAATGTTAAGTTTAGATTGTTCATTTTATCTGTTAATACAGGGCCTATGATGAAGTATTTAATATGATCACATTAAGGATCTTTTTTTTTAAGTGCCCTACATGATTTGGGGGAAAAAAATATGAAAGCTGCTTATTAAGTGTCCTGCCCTTTCATGTCATTTTCCTCTCTTTTGCTTAATGAATAGATTTGTAACCTTCACTGCACACTTTGGAGTATACCATGAGAATTATCAACTTCGCGCATCACTCAAGGTAACATTTAACTTTTTCCAACTGCTCACATTATTGCAGTAAAGAGGCAATATATCCTCAGTTTACAAGGAAGAAACCAGAAGCACAGAACATAGCAGAGTTCACATTTGTAAGAGCACTAATTTCATAAGGCTGAAAATAAAAACTGAAAAATTTACATGTTACATCATTTGTCTATGTTTTGCAAAGTGTGTAACATGCAGGTCAGATAATGTCCGCAGCTGTCACTTGTGAAAGTGAGAAAACAATTAAACTTTGCACTACTGTTACATAATTAAGTTACTTATCTGTTGTTCCATGGGTATTCAGAGCTAAATCCTTCCCCCAAAGATGGCAAACCACCACTGAAACTGCAACAAGACCCTTCTTTCTTATTCCAGCCATCTGCCACATTAAGACAGTCTTATTACAAAGTCTTAGTCTATCTCAGTGTAAGTCCAGAAATATTAAATAAGGTAGGGATTTTGTGGCAGCATCACGTGGTAAGATAATTAAAACGGCAGTAATTAAAACTGCACTGCCACGTAATTTTAATATCATCTACAAAACTGAAACTCAGCTTCAGCATTTCTTACTTTTTCACCAAATCCCAACTTTGCAACCTTAATGCTGTTTCTCTAATACAGCTTGTGTGTGTGCATGCATTTGCTTAAAAAAAAAAAAAAAAGAAAAAAACCCACAGAAGCAAACTGAGCAGAATTACTGCCAAACTTGAGCTCTTCAGCAGTCAGCAAGAATGTGACTTTCAGACAGACTGTGCAGACTTCTGATACTAACTTAGTACTGCCATAAGTCTAGAACCTTTTAGTCAATTTCTGCATTGGGGGAATGACAGTGTGTTCCTACTGATTTTTCATAAGTAAGTGAAATTCTTGTGGTGTCAGCATGTAGTTCTTGAATATCAAGTTCTCCGGTATGTTCTAGCAAAGCAGACTGTGAAAAAGTTTACTGTTCACTTCATCACTGTATCCAACTCTCTTGCCTCTTAACTCCAGATTCCTTTTCCCTCCCTGCTCTTCTTTTCTCACACACCAGCTTCAGCTCCTTTCCCAGTACTATATTTTGTCCCCACTTGGGTTCCTTTTTCCGCCAATCTCAGTTTACCCTTTTCCCTTCTGTTTCTCATTTAAGTCTTTCTATTCTGTCCATACCATTGCTCTCCATTCATCTTTGCCTTTTCTTGTTTTGAGTTAGACCCATCTGATCCCTGCCAGAGTCAGTTACCTCCTTGCTCAATCAAAACCAGACTTCTCTTCCCACAACATGTAAGGTTCAGAGGCTCAGCCATTGTCCTTCTTCCCTCCACCCATCACTGAAGACAGCTGAATCTAGTGGCTTTCCCCTTCCCTTCTAACTGAAGTCTAAGAATAATAAAACTGCTTCAGGGCACACCAGAAATTGCTATTTCTCAGGTTCAATGTTTTCAGCAAAAGCAGTCAAGAGCAGCCATAAGGTGTATCTACTTTTAGTTCTGTAATTCTACTCTGACAGAGAACATTTGAGAATGTTCTCTGGGAACAGCACATCTGAAGTCCCATCCCCTTCAGAGCTACGAGCAGCCTAAACTTTTTCATGCAAGACCATCTCCGTGCATTTACAAAATTTGAAGCTATATGTATCAACTGAGGAAACTCATTTTTCAAAAATCTGTGGTTTGACCAAAACCAGGCCGACTGTTTGAGGAAGGGCAAAGGATGTTTCTGTCACAGTGACTTGAACTTGTAAGAAAGAGTAAATACAAGCTTAAAATGACAAGACAAAAAATACTTGTTGTTTTGGTTTGGGGTTTTGTTTGTTTTGCTTAGCTTTATTCTTGCAATTGGCTGAATCCCAGACTGAGTTGTCAAGGGAGATTGCTTGCATGCCTGAAATTTGCACTTCATAGGGTTCTAGTTGTAAGAACAAGAATCTTGCAAGAGCAGCACATCCTGTCTTCAGCGTCACAGGTACTCTAAAAGTTAGGGTTTGGGTTGTTAATGCTCCAAGTTTGTAATTTCAGAATAAGGGTTTCATTCAGACCAGTATTTCAGCAAAAGTTTTACTTATGTTACAAGCAGTAAGGACAGACTACAGAGAATCCATGCTCCTGATAGAGCAGATAAAATATTACAACAGAGATCATCCCCTTACTGCTAAAACTTGGCAAGTAATCATTCAAATCTCCATGGTTTCCTATCAAATTCAGTCAAACAGATTTGTGTGACACCGTCACTGGTGATGTTACACAAATCCACTTTAACTTTAACTGTGCATACCTTAAAGTGAGTGCTGTGCACTGTGAGCACTGTGCAGCAAAGGAAGGACCTGCCTCCTGCTGGGTGAGTAAAGGTTTTTTTCCAGCCACAAGCACACTGCAGCCAGTAAGGTTTTAAATGTATATCAAATGTAATCACATTTGATCTCAAAGAGGAGATTTTTAGTGAAAGAACTGGAAGCCTTTTTTAGGTATAGTATATTATGGTCAATACTACCAAGCAGAACTTCCACATTCCAAAACTTGAGAGAAAAGAAGAAACTTGCTTACAAAACTAACATTTATCATTAACTGCAGATATCAATCTTCTATTTTGAAGACTGTATTCTTCTTAAGGTTAATTCTTACAAAACTAGAGACACTGAATATATGCCTATCTACTGTTTACCACAACTTGTGTAGGAGCTTATTTGTTTTAAGTACTTGGAACATTTCTTTGAACATCAGTATTTAAGTTTCCAAAGATCAAACAACAGGAACCTTTCCTTTTAAAAACAATCTATGTGATTTGGGGTCATGACCCTTCCAGACTGTTGGAATTCTCCCTTCCTCTCTAAAGGTCTTTGGTAATTCTTTTGTTTCTACCATCCAAAACACTAAACAACAGCAATAACTCTACAAAGTAACATTAGTCAACTAATTAAAAATTGACAAAATACTAGATAAACTATTAAAACAGGGCAAAATTTGGCTTTTAAAGCTGTTTAGACAGCTATGTCTCTCAAAAGACTGAATATGATGTGCTTTTCATAGTATTTTACAACTTACACTATTTATATAAACCTAAACATCAAAAATATTTACATCATCTGTCCACCATTATTACAGTAATGGGTCATAATATGGGCCCAGTTGTTATAAATAATTAGCCTAACATATTCCACAAAACTGAAATACAGCAGAACTGTTATCACTTACTCGCTGGGCAACTTCAGCTGCAGCAGCTGCCATGGCTGCAGCTTTGGCTTTCTCTGCTTCATCGTAGGTAGGAAGAGAGGTAGCTACACTGTATGGAGGTGGTACAGGATAAAACTCATTGTGTGTGTCTGTTCAAAATAAAGAAGTTATTTATTTTCAAACCAGAAAGATGTCAAGAATATTAACTCTCACATGCACATAATTATTTACCTTTAAAGTATATTTTTTTACAGAGACCGAAACTGAGGATATTTGCATTTTAAGTTCGTAAAAATATTTTTAAAATAAAAACTTTTAACAGCTTGATGGTACTTTGAGCTGCTACCCAAGGCAGAAACCTTAACAGATGCTGGCAAGGAGTCAACAAATTTATGAACAAAAAAATCATATTTGCTTAGTTATATCCCTAGGCATTCCAAACAAATGCTTTTTATCCAATCATACAAAAGACATACACACAAAAATCTTCAAAAAAAAAAAGCTTCTAAATATCATTATCAATCTGTTACTTCAGTCCGGCAATAGCCATGCTCTACTCTTATTAGTGGGGCCTGGTTGCCAACTTCAGATGCTCTCTGAAAATCAGTTTTTCCAAGATTTCAATTTCAACACATTCTTTTAAAAATGTTCCTTCCATCAAAATGGACCACAGACTTCATTCTTCTGTGTTGTAACAGTAAAACATCACTATATAGAATAGAATCATTAACAACATTTAATTAAAAGTACTTTAAATATGCCTTGAGCTTCCTCCTACAGCCAGCAGCAGCTCATTACAAGGCTGCTTACGTGGTAAAGATTTGTCAGCACAGGTCACATGGTCAACAGATTTGTCAGCACACCAACACAAGGATGTTATATATAGGTATAATTCCACACAGCTATGCATTATACTTGCAAACACTGTCTCAAAGAACAGGGACAAGAAACTGTTCTTTTAGCCAACATTAAAAAAATTAGGTTGGTAGTTATTTCTAAAATATTTGTTTGGCACATGGGAGACACAAATCTAGGCAACTTTACTTAAACAGGAATTTCGATGTTGCCTGCTGTTAAGTCTCCCATACCCCCAAGATAAGTCACAATCTCCTAAGAAACGGAGCAGTGAATAAATGGATAAGAGACCCATTACTCATTTTTCATGAGAAGTTTTATCAAGAGCCTTTAAACCAAAATTAACCTTTTCATGGCAATATTTTCACCAAATCATGTCACATACTAGAGAAGTCTGAGGGGTTTTTATATAAAGAGGCAATGAAAATTGCTAATGAGGTCTAATAATGGAGCACTACTCGAAGATGTAGATTAAATGTGGAAATGAACTACAAGCAGACTTAAATAAAACCTATTAAACTAATTAATGAATATCCATTTAGTCTAGCAATTTGGAACAATCAGCATAATTTACAAGTGTGCTTCTTCTGAACAAACCAAAGGGCTGCACATCAAAGGACAGCTTTTATACTGCAATTGTGTGCATGGAAAAAAAAAAATACACGGCAGCATCAGACCACTTTGAACCAAGGGCTGATTCATACACACTCGTCCCTGACAAGCTGCTATGCAAGAAAAATACCTGAGGTTGCAGCTGCTTCCACAGCTATGCTACAGTAAGGTGGAGGGGAAGTATCTGCCTCAGGTAAGGCTGCTGTCTGCGGAGGCTGCAGAGTCTCTGCAGACGTCGAAGGCTGCTCAGCTGCCGAAGGCTCTGGGGAGTCATCCTCATTGTGAAGCTGAAGAGAAAAACACACATTTCAGAGGCGTTCAGGGAATACTTCCCATGACAACCTAATACTTGCAGACACATGTTCAAAGAGAGACAAGATTACTCTCATCAACAAAACAAATTATTTACAAAACAGCACGTGACCACTTCAAGTAGTCCAGCTAAATTCTTTTAAGCAATTAGCTAAAGATTATCTTAACTGCCTTGCCTTTTTTTTTTCCCAGGAATGGTTTTCTTCTCAGTGATGTTCAGGGAGTCATAAAAATCTGGAGTTTTCCATGTTTACCATATGGCAAAATACTACTATATGAATATTTTAATACCATTATATTTTTGTTCTTATATACAGTCATAAAATGTATTAATCTATTTTAAAACACATCAGGTGAGAAATACTATTGTTTATTGTATTTATCTAGAAGAAAAAGAATTAAAACACATTTCTACTTCTGTAACTGGGACTTTCATTCTCTTGCATCTTGTCAAAGAGCTTCTCCATGCAAATTCTAAGACTTCTCAAAATATTCTGCTTTCCTTTACACTCTGGAAACAAACCTTTCCAAACAAAACTTCAAGTTGCTGGTTGTTTTTTTTTTTCCCTTGATTAAGATGCAGTTTTAAAAGGACATGTCCAGTAAAGCATATACAGAAATAAGAATTTGGATAAGGAAGAATGTTGATTAAAACTGTCAGATCCAGCAGCTAGTATCTTTTCTTAGAGAAGACATTTTTGATTCTTTTAGCTAACTTGATAGTGCCCAGAATGTATAAAGCTTTTAAAAAGAAAGAGTACTGGAATTAAAAAAGTGCTAGTTCCAGTAGTGTGAACTACAAGATAATATGCCTAGAAGGCAACAACTGAAGCACCACATGTAAAACCCAGACCAAAAAATAAGATTAAGCTACATATCTAAAAGAAAAATTCTATAACTTCAAATTGGTACTTGTTACAAACACCCTACAGAAAAATATTACTTCAGTAACAAATATTAAGAATAGAACTACAATTATTTCATATTAGGCAAAGTACAATAAGATTACTGGAAAAAGTGCATTCTGAGAAGAAAGAATGCTAAATTTCTTATTAAGCAATGTAACACTCACACCAAATTGTTTTAATATGCAGATTATATCAAAGTTCACAGAATGGTTGAGGTTGAAAGGGACCTCTGAGCCCATCTAGTTCAACCTCTCTGCTCAAGGAGAGACATCTACATCTGGATGTATGAGACCACATCCAAACACCTTTTGAATACCTTCAAGGATAGAGACTACACAGGCTATGCGGAAAATCTGTTTCAGTGCTCAGTCACCTTCACATTACTAAAAATAAGGAAAAAAAAAAAGAAAAAAATGTTTCCTGATGCTCAGAGGTCACCTTCAATAGAAATTATAGGTGTTTTTGAGGGTTTCTGGGTACTGAGCAACCAGGTCATTTAATGCCTAATCAGTGATCCAGAAGTAGCAGTAATATGAGAAATATTTTTAGCCATTTAGAGTAGCTAAAGCCAAAGAAAACAAAAATACCTCAAAATAACCTAATATGCTGGGATACAGAAAGCAAGTGAGAATACAAACCACTCAATTCTAAAAAGGTCGAACTGATCAGAAAATCAAGCTGAGAGCTACAAACGCTATGGTTCTAAATTAAGCACAATCATTAACAAGAAAAATCTAGTATTGCAATGGACGTAGCCAAAATAAGCCCATTTTTAAATAAAACTGTCATTTGATTAGCTAAGATACAAAAAATACACTACTGGCATAGTTCTTACACTAATAGCTGGTACACTGACCCTCATTTTGGATGTGTGTGTAGTTCTGACTACCCCACCACAACAACCTGGTCTCTGGGCAGGGGAAAAAGTAAAGCCAACTTAAATGGATCTCTGTTACTTCCATTCTTCCTCTCCTGTCCTCCTCCTCTTCAATCACTGCAACTTGTTTTCCCTACCATGCCACAGTAAGTGCTATCAGTATTCTGAAGATAGAGAGATTACTCCAAAAAAAAAAAAAAAACAAAGCAAAAAACTTTGCCATTCCCCAGAAATTTAATTTTATGTCTCCTATATGATTTCTTGAAGCTGTTTTACTGCAAATTATCTGTAATATACTAACAGTGGAGTAATTAGTACATGATGGAGTTAACATGAAGATCAGACAAGAACATGCACATGAGACTTCTTGCCTTTAAAGACAAAGTTAACAGGTCGTTCAATGGTTATAGCAACTGCAATTAGGAAATGGAAAAATTCCATCCTAAGGGCTCCATACAATAGAGACCTGTTATACCCTTTAGTGCACTCAAAGTGTCTTTATTTTGTAAGACATATTCAGGAACCAAGTATTTCTGTTTATCCTCTCTTCTATTATAAAGGCCTCTCAGAAATTCTGAAAAGCACCAAGGTTATCCTAATGCAGCAACTTAAAGAAAAAACTTGACCCCTTTCATAAAAAAAAAAAAAAAAAAAAAAAATCCACAAGAATTGGATTAAGTAGCTTGAGTGTTTACAGCTAGAATAATAAACACAAGTTGTTCCACAAACACAAACCAGATTTTGTTAGTTCTTGTTCAAGTGTCCTGTATCCTACTCTCTCCTCAAGGCAGTAACTTCAGCTCCTTTCAGAGGACGACTTCACTGGATTAAAAAAAAACAAAACAAAACCCCACAACTGCAGCAGAACTTGCCCCAGTAAACTGGAAATTTTGTCCACACCAGCAGGGTAGATAGCAGTAGTTATATCATTTTGTCTTGTAGCAACTCTGTCTTGTCTTCACAGAGCACTCTCCTCTCTGGAATCACCAGCCTGCCTGAAACCAGTAGGAATCTGACTACCTTTGAGCCTCCCCCTTCACGTTTAATTTTGGCTTCTACTGGCGGTAAATTTAGAAGTTATTTTTGGAGACAGGGGAAGAAGAGGCCTGACACTCTGCATAGACTTCATTGCCATAGAAACCAAGCTAAAAACACCCAGAAAGGAACAGAAAATGTCTGTTTCAAGGCATTACTTATGCTATGTACTTAAATGTCACCTAAAGCAGCATTTAACATTGAAAGTATATAAACAGTATCCAAGATTTTCTTTTTCCAATAGTAAGAATATTTTGCCTACTTTTTAATTAAAGGACTAAGGAGAACTCACAGTTCATCACCTCAGCCCCTCCCAAGCCCTCAATGAACCATTATTTGATAGTAAGCAATATAGCTGCTTTTGTCAAGATTATGGTCAAAACAATTACCAAGACCTATTAAACCACAGACAACTGTAAATTAGTACCTTCCCTATTCCCTCCCTCACATTTTAAAAGCTGGTGACACTGAAATTTTCTTCTTTCATGTTTTATCCTGTACTTGGGGTATTTAGCTGACTATATGGAGCTTTACTATGAAAAATAACTGAGCACTTTGCTATTAGACACATTACTCTCAAACTGTTAATGCCAATATTTCAATCCCTGCTTTTGCAACCCTCAAACTATAGTACATTACAGGCTCATATTCTCAAGATCTGTCTATGTTAGGACATGTAAAATTCAAAGATCGATTGAGGAGCAATGGCTGTTCTGCTGACAATGACACAGACTCGTGGTAACTATTAAAGGGTGGGCAGCACAGGGAAACATAATAGTTTCCTTCATATGATTTTTACCCAACACTATCTTCAGTTTCCTTCCCAGAAAAGATCTACAAAGCAGTGATTCACTATTTAATTTCAGAAGAAGTTAAAATCAATGCCAGACCTTTCAGCACCAAAATCTTGTATAAAATACAGCTACCTTTATTTTCTACTTTTACATTAAAAATTTCTTTAAAAGAAGAAATTATTCTTACACAATGTACACAATTATTCCTTCTACAATTGATTTCCTTAAGTCTGTTATATTGTGTCATTATTTCCAAAGTAACCAGATGCAACATCTGAAATCAGCTGACAGCTTACAAAGAAACATGACCCACGAGAAAGTGCTTAGAACAGAAGCTTTTACTGAGGGGACTGATGCAGATACTTTAAACGTTTAGGCTTATCAAAATAAAAACTAAAAGTGGAAAATCTCTTTCTCTACATAACACTTTTCATCTATCTGCAGATAGTAACTTTATCGGACCTACAGATGTTTGCTTTCCTGGCTAAACAGTTTGCTTCATTTCTGATGAACTGACTGATTGTACCAGAGTGGCAATATAGGCAAGTTATTCAATTATGCCACTTAAAAAAAATTCAGGAGAAAAGGATATAATAAGATGTCTTATATTACCTGTACCATACATACACAAGATTAGAATGATGCTCTCTGATAAAGTGCATTGAAGTAGCACATGCTAATTGTAGTCATAATGTAAAAACACCACTCAGTTTCTGTTACCTGATTTTACATTTCAAAAGCTGCTCTTTACTCCTTTCATGAAATATGATTTATGGAAACCAGTACATTATAAAATTATTACAATAGAACTTCAACAGCATATTGCACATATTTTAAAAATCCTTTTTTTATAAGCATATGCTTTTTTCACGCTGTTTACATAATTTCTTTAGTGTAGCACAAAATTATGCAGGGGATACTGCCACACAAGTTAAAACAAAACAAAACCCCAAACAACTAGCCAGCTTTCCTTTCTGGTTTTTTTTAATACCTTTATTACCAGCTCATCTTGTCAAAATGTGACTTTTAGGTAAATTTTAGCAATGATGGTTCTGTCTGGGGCAGCACAGAGTTACACAAAATTCTCATTAGCAATCATAAATTACAAAGCACTTTTAACACATCCTTCTTCCTACCTTTCAAATGAAACTACATTTTTGAAGAAGCTTTGACTCCTCCAGTTTTGACCTCACACTGATGGGTCATGGGTGTGTGAACCCTCATGGGTTCTTCCAAACTGTATTAAAACAAATACAATACACAGAAATTCCAGGAGGCTGGACCTAATACTTTGCTTTAAGTAAAACTGTGGAGACAATCAAGTAGATCATGCAAGTTCAAGCTCTGTATGCAAAACGGTCCATTGATACACTTCCTTCACAAAAAGCAACTCTTGGAAACTGAGATTTATCTTCTTCACTTGGTAGAAGTTACTTTGGCCTTCTATTACCCATTTTTCAGATTATGACAAAGGGTCAACCAAAAATATCCACTTTTTGCAGCTTCTGGTGTTGGAGGGAAAGGCGTGATAGACTCAAGATTGCCAGTGCAGTGCATAAAGAGAACTCTGACATTTCTGCATTAGATTCATGACATCTTCCATACTGGTACACACATATTTATTCCACAGAAATCATAACATTGTAAATATGATAGGTGGGTAAATATAGTAAATATAACTGGGTTAGAAAAAAAGCTATCATCTTCATTAAGGTTACAGGGAGCTTTGCACATCTGTGCTTCACCTGATGCTTTCATTTTGCTGAAAAATTCAAGTCCTTTTACACTTGCCTACTGGTAGTGATTTGTAAGTCTGCACTAAACCGCTCTCCTCAAATGAGGCATGAAGGCAGAGATCTCTTGCTACATAAAAATAACTTCACTTGAACAAATACAGGCTGCAGATTTAATGCTTGTTTTGTAACCCACATACTGCATTTTTCGGCTTTGCTAGTCTAAAAATAACATTTATTTATCTGTAAATAGCAAAATCTTAATCTTGGGATTTTCAAGACAAAAAAAAAAAAAAGATCTTGAAATAAAATTTGATTCCGAACCTGTTAGAAAAATACTTCATGTTGTTTCTTGTTTCTGAATGCCACCTAACAGTATCAACAGCTCATACTATCATTTTTTTATTTTTAGAAAAACACTTAAAACCTATATCATTAAACCATAGTCACCACTCACAGAATGGTCTGGGTTGGAAGGGAGCTAAAGATAACAGACTTCCAATCCCCCTACCATGGACAGGGCCACCTTACACTAGACCAGATTGCTCAGAGCCCCATCCAGCCTGCCCTTGAACACTTCCATGGATGGGGTGCCCACAGCTTCTCTGCACAACATGTTCCAGTGCCTCACACCCCTCACAGTAAACAATTTCTTCCAAATACCTAACTTAAAGCTACCCTCCTCCAGTTTGAAGCCATTCTCCCTTGTCCTGTCACCACATGTCCTTGTAAGAAGACCCTCTCTGGCTTTCTTGCACAGCCCCTTTAGG
>QWTY01010217.1:0-31726 GCA_008033365.1 Pseudorectes ferrugineus | reverse complement strand
ATTGACAGATATTGGAATTTGACTGCACTCTGTGCTACTTAAAATGATAACAAATGAAATGTGTGCATCCAGAAAAGCTGGTTTTGGGTGGATGAACTTGACTTGCTGATGAAAGTAAAATGAAATAAATTACACTTCAGCCTCTCTGGCATATAATGCTGAACTGAACTGTAAGTATTTCACTAGGAGACTTCAAATAGGTTGTCTAAGATTTTTTTTAATCCTAACTAGAGAATAAAATACGATAATCTCCAGGAGACTTCTGGAAAGATACTTTAAATTGTCCTTTTGTGCAAGGAAGCAAGACAGAGTTTTGCAGTGCTGGTGTGTTGATAATATGATTACTCTAGCTAGATTTATTTTCCCTTTGGGATTTTACACCACTTTTTTATTTAACTACCACATATAAGGAAAATTAGATAAAAAGGATAACGTGCAGGCAAATGTGGCACAGAATTTAGCTTTGAAATAGATTGATTTACAAAATTTAAGAACAATAGAAACCTTTCCACTGCTATAATTGTTTGAAATGAAGAGCAAATTTTTCAATTCCTTTTCCAAAATCCTTCAGAGAGAACCTGTTCTCTGGTAGTGGAGGACAAACTCAGATTTACTGGACAGAAGCTATAAACTATGGTAGAAATGACTTTCTTGTTTTCATTGGACAAAACTAATTGTGTCCTTTGCTTCCTCTTCTGTCTTAATAAACTGATTCTCAAATGATTTTGCATTCCAATGCATTGTGCATAAAACTATGTTTTGATCTATGAAAGTTTAAAGAGATTTCATCAAAAAATGTTATTTTTTTTTCCATTATCAGTTTGTCAACACAAAAATCTACCTTGAGAAAGTTGAGTTTGTTAACATTTTCTCAGGGATGTTTTTTTGTCATATTTTAAACAAATTTTCAGGGAGGCCCAAAGCTACTTTACTGTCAGTGGACCTCATTAGGGACAGATTTGTTTGAAAGATTTCAATTTTGCCCTGAACAAAAAGGGAACACTCCAATATCACATAAATTTGCAGAGGACAAAAAAATCATCCCAGCTATCAATTCGTGGTTCCCTTAGTGGCTGGAAGATTTCTTCTGCTGTCAAGCTTGGCAGAGAGATACACACTGTCACATGCTGTCAGGGTGGGATATGACAACAGCATCACATCCTTCTCGTGAGCTGTACGACTGAATGACCTTCTAAAGGAAAGTAAGGGGGGAAGAAATGTATCTCACCTTGATACAGACATAGCCTGAGTAATTAGCAGTTTCTATCAGGAGACAATCCAGCAACTGTTGCTCTAGCAGCAATCACCCAGAGGAGTACCAGTGTCCCCTAAGCTTTCAGGTAAGGGCACCTCAAAGGACCTGCCTTAAAGAGTTTGTACCTGAACATGCACATGTACAATGCTTCTGGGTCTCCATATGGCTGTAACCTCAGACATCATGGTCCTACTAACAGCTTGACCCACTCTCTTAACTGCCTCTCTCTTATGTTTTCCCTTCTACTGTTCCCTTTTCATCATTCTTCTGACCCTGCTTTCATCTTTACTCCTTTTCTTTTTGGGGAAATGTCAGACCCTTTCAGTCTCTCAGAATTAGAAATAACTAGGGAAATCTGTCAGTCCAGCAGCATACAAACCATTTAACTGAACTGTCCAAATAACACTACCAATGCCTCTTTTCCTATCCTTTGTCATCATTTAGAGTCTGTTATTTACTGTGCATTTACATATTTTAAGACACATGAGCAGAACTTTGAGCGTTCTTGATAGGGCCCAGCATGTTAATCCAACCACAATTTTTTCATACATGGAAATTAGTGGAATAAAGACCTATGAGAAGACTGGGAGAAAAGGACTTGGAAGTATTGCATTTTTTTTCTTTGTGTACTATTCCTCTGAGAAAGGGGAAAGGTTATCAGTAGTCAGACAAGGAATGCTAAAGAACTGGAAGCCTTAAGACTTCAAGAGTATGCAGGAGAGACAGGATCTCCAGACTCACTCACAGTGAAGGTGGCAGAACAGAGGCAGTTTCTTGATAGTTATTTTTCTATTGAAGACATATTATATATATGTCCTATTGTGCTATTTATTCTGTATTATTGAATCAGAATTGAAGAATCATGGCTTTGCTATCTTATTTATTATGCAGAATTAATTTCCATGCCTACCATTGTCTACAGTAAGGGTGCTACTGTTACTTTCATGGAGACATGGTGCAGGGTGCTTTACATCCCTGACATTTCATGTAGGCTCTTAACTTTCATGCATTTCATACTAGCCTCACTCTGCTCATTCATTACTAGAGTCAGACCTCATTACCCCAGCAGCAGACACTCCAAATTAAAAATGACTGCAGGATCTAATCACTGACACTTTCAGGTGTAATCGTTATCCAGTTAATGAGCATGAATTCAAATCCCATGAATTTGGTTATAACAGTTTATTTTGCATACACTTTCTGGACCTGTGATTGCAGGCTTTGTGTATATTGCCATGCAAATAACTCATTTGGAATAAGAGGCATTATGTTCTTCTGACTGTGTTCAGCTCTGTCTGCTCCCAAACCCAGTTTCCTCACTGTCCTACTTCTCAGATCTCCTGGAAGACTCTGGCTGCAGGTGACAGCACTGTGACTAACAGTGATGCTCTGAACCAAGCTGCTTTTTCCCATGTTCCTCAGCATGATCCAGAGCCCGGATCTGACCTACATCTACCTGCTCCTGTTCTGGTCTTTAGTGAGGTTCCATACTGGACCTCACTTTTAATATGTTTATATATATATATATATTTGTAAACTTTCCATATGTGTATGTAATTGGGAATCACTGTTCTCAAATGTTCCCTTCTGGTTGGCCACAGTATAAATATGACCACTAAGCTATCAAGATATCTAAACTCCAAACTGGTCAAGTTAGGATGCCACAAAAAGCAACATAATAAACAAAACCACAGAATGATATAGAGTATAACTATTATCAAGCTGAGTACAACACACTAAAGTAATTCCTTCTGAAGCTGCCAAGGAGAAAAATCACTTAGATAAAGCAAAGCAAGGGAAGCTTAATAAATAAATGATGCAGTGAAGGCAATTCTTAGCCCTCTTCCTCTTAACTTAAATGGAAAAGTCTCCTAAGGAGAATAATTCCAAGCAGAGGCTTGGTAAAGGTAACAGAGAGACTTTTTTCTAAGGGCAAATAGATAGGGAAGAACAAATATGGGCATTCCTGGTCTTCGTTGACCAGCACTTTGCCTTTTGCTTTGCAAGGTGTTGTTACTCCCTGAATAACAGGCCCCTCTTTCTCTGTAATAAAGGTGGCAGATGTTTGCTATCGTGCATCATAAGTCTGAAGGTGTATTTCCGTGGTAAATACAGAGTTTGAAACCCACTATTTAAATGTCATTCCCACAGCTCAACGAAAATTCTGTCACTGTCATTTTAGCATCTTAATTACATCAACATTGTCCTTTGTGACTCTCACTGCAGATTTCCAATCAAAATGTCTGTGATGAGGGAAGCGGCATTATTGCAATCAAGAAGCTGAACAACATCTCTAAATAATCCTAGCTTGTTCAACTTCCCAGCCACTCTACAGAACATAGATCTGAACAATTAAACATGGCAGGAAACTACCGCTATGAACTGCTCTGGCTTAGACAGTTATTGAGGAACTGTTAAATATGGATGAGAATTGTGAGACTTCAGTGCACCTCACTCCTGGGACCCTATAACATGGAAGGATGGTAAAGAAAGAGCAAAACCAATATAATTCATGTCTTTTAGTATCTTTCCTGTATGCTTGCATACATACATATGAATTCACA
Source organism: Pseudorectes ferrugineus (assembly GCA_008033365.1). Classification (NCBI taxonomy): domain Eukaryota; kingdom Metazoa; phylum Chordata; class Aves; order Passeriformes; genus Pseudorectes; species Pseudorectes ferrugineus. The sequence goes on along the minus strand of QWTY01010217.1, from coordinate 27,907 downwards.
CACAAAAAATTTCCCACACCATAAACTTATTAAAAATGTTTTCACCATTGCTTTTGATTCAATTTCATGGTAAACCTAAATCCAGGAAGCCTGAGGTTCCTGGGTTCTGCAGCACTGTGAATACACAAAGCTTCCATTTTCTAAAGGAGATACATTTCTAGGAATCACAGCTGTGCTGCAAAACTTGAAAAAGTAATGTGTTCTACCCCAAAAACTAAGATGAAAAATACAGTTCTGATTGAAAAAAATCCTGCTATGAGACTGTAGGAAAGCAGCTCCTGAGTATCACTGCTATTTCCAATAGAGTATAAAGAACTCACTGCTTGTTCTCTCAAGGCAGAGAACTCTTAACGTGGAAGGTTTAAAATACTCTTGAACAAATGCTCTTTTTAACCTTTTTTAATTTTTTTTCTTCTTTTGATGCCACGTGGGTCTGAACCATGACTGCAGACTATTTTGTGTCTGGAGCAAAAGTTGCACTGGATACACTTGGCTGCAATGCTTCATTAGGAACTGGTTTAGCAATTGAGTAGACCCAGAGTAGAAAAATATTTCAGTGATACTCTCTGTGATTTGGAACTCATCAGAGGTGTGGGATGAATATGGTCTGAACAGCTCTGGCTCTATTATTGTTACAGAATGAGTAACATTTCTCTCTAATTCAGAGAATTTTGCCATTGACTAGATGCTCCTGTCCTGTTTTACTGCATGTTAAGGCTATGTTAGTTAACGTGTGTGGTGAAGTATTTTCTTCACATTTTTATTATTTTTTTTTGTTTTTCTCCTAAAATGATCCATGAATTTTAGACTCCTATCCTCTGTTGACTTCTCTACCAGTGACAACACTGTTAAAAAGAAACTTCCTCTTCCCCAAGAACGGTATACACATTGCTGTCTGCACATTTGGAGAAGAAAGCAATGACTGTGGTTTGCCAGCAGCTCTAAAACCACTGTGCTCACTGCTAAAATGTGAAGAAATATGAAGAACAGGTTTATTTTGTGCAACTGTAAAAATACATAAAACTTTTATTCTTCTGGAGAAAGACAGACTGAAATGTTAAAAAAAAGTTTCAGAGCTACTTATGCTATAAATAGCTAAAAGTGTCTGTTTCCTTATTCTCTTATAAAAAACAAAACAAAACAAAACAAGAAGTTAGGATCCTTACAGAGCTCTCAGATCTAGAATCTGTTATTGGGCAAAAACCTCATCCTGAACTGTCAAAACTGTCTGTTCTGAATAGGACATTGATCTGCAGCAAGTCTTCCCAAATGCACATGGAGTCCCCATTCACATTCTAGTCTCTTCCACAGTTTTTTCCTCAGATTGTCAATCTTACTACTTAATCAAGGTATCAGTTTTTAGCATTGCTCCCAAAGGATTGCTGGCTGTTAGAGCCTGGGTTTGGAAATGCTGGTATAGTCAGATACGTTACCTGTAAACAAACCTGTTTTTTAAGAAACTGTGGGAAGCATAATGACTGGTCTGGTATTAAATTTTGCTGTAAATGAAAGATTTATGTTACATGAATAAAATCTCCCTCTACACCAAAAGGGAGAAGTTTATTTCAGTGTAAACTTCTTTACACTTTAAAAATACCATTTAATTCCTTTACATATACAACTATACTTTAGGCTACCATAAAAGCAAAGCTGTGATGGCACTTCTGACAGAAATTGGAAATGAGAGTAACCTATTATAAGTTTGAGTGTTGATGACATTTTACCTGGTGTGCTTGAATGTTGAAGGAGCTGATGGGGACACTGGCAAGTCAGATCTTATGCCTTGATTTAGTTTCCTCAAACATAAAATGGAGTTAAAGAGACTCACCTTCTTTGTACAGCATTCTGAAAGTAGGTACAGAAATTATCGTGTAACTAATATCGTGTAACTGTTTCTCTTGTACTGACTGAATCCTCTGTTAAGTGAGTAATTGGGATCTGTGACAGCTTTGGGCTTGCAAATCAGCGCAGATGAGATTCAGCAGACTGGAAAAGCAAAAATCAAAAAGTGATCTATCAGATTACTTCCTAATCTCAGTGTCATGTCAAGTGCACAAAGTAGGTTGTAGTAATTGCAGAGGAAACTCTGATTTGCATCTCTGGTTGGTCCAGATCACCAGATTATAGCCTCAACGTGTTTGCTTTCCAAATAAGACCAAAATAAATAATTTTAGTTCAGATATCTTGTGAGCACCTGCTGTAATTTACCTGAGCCACCCTTTTAGCACGGCTTTGAGCGGGCTGACTGCACTGATGCCCTGAAAAACAACAGAGAGCAGAGCTGGCTCACCTCTTGAGTATGGCCAGACCCACTACGCAGCAAAGATCTTACACAGCATAAACATTGTGACAGTCCTTATGAATCACAATTCGTTGCCACTTCTACTGCTTTACACAAAAGGGCAATGGGGTCAGAACTTTGCTCACAGGAGGCACGTACAGGTAACAATACACTGCATGCATCTTGTGTGTAAAGCCTTTCCTGTTTGAAAGATTTTCATGCACTTTCTTTTATTGACACCAAGCTTTTTAAATTGAGAAAATACAATTTCTATTCTAGTGTGACTTCAAAGCCTGGAAAAAGCAGTTTTTAGTCTCAAGATGATATGAAGAAGGATAAAACTGATGGGCACAGAGGAAGAGCAGACTAGGCAAATATACCCCAAGCTGATATGCAGTACAGCTATTATTTTTATATTTTCTCTTCCTTTGTATACTGTGTGATTAGAGACTTGGTAGTAGAGTAGAATTAGCAGTCTCTGTTCATGTATTCATTACTTTCAAAGATATTTCAAATGCTTTTTTAGCTGGCATGGATCTAAACCCAAAGAAATCAATAAGAATAAGTAGACTGCAGCAGTTCCATGCTAGAAAAAAGAAAAAATGTATTTATGGAGTTCTGTCCCTTGTTAATGTCCTACTTACTGCATTATCAGTGTAGTTAAGCCATTGTAGCATGTTGCTTTCAAAATTCATTAACAAATGTTATTTTTGAGATGGTTTAAAAGTTTAAAGGTATAAAAGTATTTGGTTGTGGTGGACCCCACTGCCTCTGAGGCAAAAGTTATCCCAAATTCCTTCTTCAGTTTTCTTCTCTCAGCTACTTCAGATTATTTCCCCAAAACACAATTTCCAATTCAGAGCTATCTTTTTAATGACATATGAATTATAGCAGTGATCACAGGTAATTCTTTTTTTCTGTATCAAATTTAATATGCTCTTAGTAAGCTCACAATATTGTTTTATAAACTTAGTTATAAGGATAATAAGGATGAATGAATACTCATTTCTATTTTCTTTCAGAATCCCTTCTCTGTGGGAGCTAAAAAAAAAGAGCTAAAAAAAAAAGGTGTTGTGACAATGAGAAGATTAAATATTAAGGGTCAGCAAGTGTTTCCATTTCTCTGCAGACTTATACATAAAATTAGCTTTTTAAAGCTTCTTACACAGTATTTTATAGCTATGTTTTACATAGTATTTTGTAACTGTTTTACATGGAGTATAAATAAATCACTTAATTTTGGACTAGCAATTTAATAAGTATAAAGAACCTTGACGAAGTGAACTCTTTCACAGTAAAAAAAATTGCTAACTCTTACTATGTGAGTCTAATGATGACAGCCACATTAAATTCTTTGTTTAATACATACTAATGGTTTTGAGAACAAGTGTAATTTCGGCTCTAGCTATAGTTTGCAGAATTCTACAAGTCCCAAGTCAAAACAGTAAGTTTGGTGAAATGAATTAGCATCCTATTTGTGGAAGGACTAAGGCCACAGTTTTTAAAAGCACCTGACATCCATATGTATTAGAAATCCATCACTGTTTTCAAAACTAACCAAGACATTTTAATTGGGACTTCAATCTTCTAAAAGTTAGGTGTATTTTCTAAGTTGGTTGTATAATCTACTTTCATATTAAAGGAGAGAGACTACTCAGTAAGTAATTCACAAAACAACTGCCTTGTAGGGAGACTAGATGCTTATTTCTTATTTCCTCTATGGATGTAGAGTTATTACTCCTCTCTTGGAGGCAAGTGGATGAACCAGGGTCAGTTCTTTCTGGATTGGCAGGTGCGGAATGTAAGGAGCATGTCTTAAATGCCATTCTAGAAAATAGGAGAATCAAATCCAAATACCTTCTGTGTTTGATTTGGGTTCTTATCTTCCAAGGAAGAAACCTAACAACTAAGCTGTAAGGAGGAATTCAGAAATTAAGGTCTTTGTGCATCACAGGTGAGACTTAAATACTTGACTACTGTAACAGAATGTGATTCTCACCAGAACATTGTGGTTGTGGAGACAAAATCTTCCATCTGTGATGCATCCTAGAATACAGCAGCTTCATGTGACAGACTGCAGAAGGGGTAAATATCTGTTTTAAAATGAAACAAAACACATTTTAAGGACATCTTGTGACATCATAAGTCAGTGCTTTCAGCTACATGTCAATTCTATATCCTTCCTCTCTCTCTCTCCATGCTGACTTATGTGAAGTTCAGTCATGCTCCAAAAATTGTGAGGGGGTGAGACATACTATAGGGAGAACACGTTTTGATTTGACAATCTGAGGAGGGTAATGAGATGTCCCTGGGCTCTTGGTAGCTCAGCCACAGTAGAAAGGTCTGTGGTTTCCTCAGAGCCAAGAAGCCAATAAGTGGATTTTTATGCTCAAGGCTTCACTGACAATTTGGATGAAGAGGTCTCTAGAGACAGAAAGCCTACACGGCAGCTGAGAGGGTAGAATGTCCCACAGGTGCCTAAACATTTGAACTTAAGAACATGAAGTAGTTGCCTAAGTCCTCTTCAATGAGACTTTGACTCTCTAGGCTCTATATGAAATATTTCCATAAGTGCCCATAGGTCAAATACTTTATTTTATGTCAGAACCTAAAAATTCAAATAATACACTGGGGGAATTTCATAAAGTTTCTGGGTATTATATTAAGCAATTAACATTCCTACCTTCAATTTCTGCCCTTTCCATGCCTTGTACTTGCTTTTGAAAATGAGATTTTAGAAACTCTTTTATAACATACTATGAAAAACTACCCTCCCATTTCACTTGGAAACATGCGGAAGTTTTGTTGGTTCAAACAGTGACTTAATTTTCATAACAACAGGTTTGTCTATAAAGAAGAAATAAAGAAGGACAGTGTAGATGCTAGTCTTTTAGGGTTTTGATATGTTTGAAAACAGAATCCAATTAAACCCCTATATTTGCTAATCTTTGTCTTAATAAGGTTGCTGTGGGTGTTATTGGCTGTTTATACCATGAAAACATGGAGAAGTAGCATGATTATTTTCAGATTTGTGTTTAGATATTTTACCATTATAAACGCATGAGAAAACCTGCTTGAATCTATTCAATGTAGAAATCAGCAAATAGTTTTAAAAAGGAGAGAAGGTAATTAACTTCACTTCTTAATGATGCTCCTAATTTAAACTATGCAAGAGATGTATAATGAGTGAGAGAAGTGTTGCAGAAAAAACCTGTTCTTTGGTTAAAAAACCAAAATGGGAATCAGCAGAGTTTGAATCTATCTGCACATCTTCAGCAGACTTACTCTGTGGCCTTAACTGAAGTACTGAATTATTGTGCCCTGCAGTTTTTCTATAACACGGAAATGAGAGTCAACTTGCTGAGAGGTTGCGGGCCTTAATTGTTTAGTATTTATATCTTCCAAGAGAATACAGATAGAATTGCAGAGTATGATGAATGATTAACATTCTTTTGCTATTACCAAACTCTGATATTTTTACCCAGCTATTTTATCATACAAAAATCTTTACTTTTTATAGCTCTGTATCCAACAACTACCCTGACTGAAATGTATTAAGCAACAAATGTAAAGTCCTTCTCATGTCTCTTAAATGTAATTAATGCCCAAATTACTCTCAGAAGCAGTGGAGAACAATGATGTTCAAGTCTACCTCCATTGCTTGTACCTGCCAGTTCCACAGAAGGATGAGTAAAGAGTCTCTTCCAGATAAAATATATTTACCACAATTTAATGGTTTAAAACCCCCCATATCAGCATGGAACTCATTGTCTGCAGGCTTAGCATGCAGGTCCTGGAGAATGGAAAAACCCCACAACTTTCTTCTTCTGATCGAACTGGTGAATACACTCGTGGGCAACAGACAAGATTAGTTTTGCAGGTGATGAGTTCCTGAAGCACAGGTCTGGCCTACACAGCTGCTGAATCTGGGTACCCTAGACAGAATATTAAGCAAACCTCTCAAGCAGTAGTTACAAGAAAAAGGCTACATTTGTGCCAAATGCACTCTAATTGATGCTGATGAATTGTTCAGAGAAATTACGGAGTAATATTTGTGATGAAAAATTACTGCTATTTTGAATCAACAAGTAATCGCAAACAAATATCTTTAAAAATTTCCTACGTAGTTCAATAGAAAGAGGCTAATGCTCTTTTTAATAAAAATATTTTCTTATCATTATTGGCCTTACTTCGTGAATTTTTACTTTGGATTGGGGTGTACTGACAAAGGTCTTCAACTTCTCTAAATATCTGATGCAGAGGAGCAAGTGGAACTTCCCACCTGATTTATTTGTCAGCATAAACTAGGAGAGGGTGCATGTATCCTTTCTGGTTCTAAGAAAACCATTTTATTTTGCATGGAGAAAATTCTAATGCTTTCACACAAAATATGTAACAAAATAACAAAACCAGGGGATTAGGACCCTTTCCTATCTATATTTAATCCTGCTCTGTGGAATTTGCATAGATCTATTCTCATGAACAGTAGTATAAAAGGCAATGAAATCAGAAACATTCTATACCTTGTCTATAGACTAAGTTGAACTATAGATCCTGAACTGTTATAAACAGGGTGCAGAACAGTGTATATAGAACTCTTGTCTGTACATGTCTTCTCTATCTTCTTTCAAAATAAAGGGCAGTGTCACTACCTAGGATGTTGCAGACTGTGGAAAGCTTTTTATTTGAAAACTACGAGCAGCAGCCCAGGATATAAATTCCATTGTGTCATTACAAACATGAAATGAATCAAACAAACAAAAAAATCCAACAGAAAATAAAATCTGTCCACAATAACACAGACCCAAAAATGGTTTATGAAAGCATTGTGGTCAAGAAAATAATACAGTTAAATAACTAGAAAATATGGAACAAAGATTGCTGTTTATTTATTTACTTATTTATTTTATTTATTATTTTAACTGACAATTTAATCTTTGTAATTTAAAATGATATCGGTAACTTGCAAAACTATAAGTAAGTTTTACTGTGATGAAGAAAAACAGTCTTTTCAGGACAGAATCATAATCTCTTCTATCAGGCTTGAAGAGAATTGAGCATTTGTCAGTATGACTGGTCTTAAATTCACAGAAAATAATACAGGGATGCAAAAAGTACAATTTCATATTATTGAATGACAGCTATGGACATCACAGCTGTTGGGCATGACAAGTGAAAATGACAGATCTAAACCATTGTAGTAAGTATGTTAAATAATGTTTTGAGCAAAGTAGGACTGCAAACTAAATCCCTCCACTATTTATGACTTACAGGTAAAAAAATTTGGAATGCCCTTAGGACAAGATGCAGATATTTTAGACCAATATGATTATATTTTTAATATGTCAAATATATTTACAACCCTAGAATACATTTGCAATCTATCAGATAATCGAACTATATGTGTCAGATGTGATTTGAAGAAACAGAAGGAAGAAATGCAATTAGAATATCAAAAAGGTATAATATGTTTATTCTTTTTTGCATTCTTTCTGTCCAACTTTCCCACGTCTTTGTCACACCTCTCCAGTCTGACCTCCAAGATAAACAACCAAACGTGCAAGACATGAGGTTTCATATTTTGTACTCGTAGCCCTTTTTCCCCTCTCATAGCTATTTCAAACCCATTAAATATTTCAGTTGTAGTTTAGGTATTTTCAGACTTAAAGAGAAGCGTTTCTTGCTTTTTAAAAGTAAAAAATGTGAAAAAAAATTGATTTTCGTCTGGTTCATACACTAAAAGATTTCTCTTAGTTCACTGTCATTGACTTTCTCAGTAAAATGCCTCTTGATTAGCCTCTGGTTTTCTCTGGAGTATGCCAAATTCTCCTTCAAAGCTGGGTCAAAGCCTTTTGAATATTCCCAGCTTGCTGGTGTGTAGGGCAAGGATTTCAGCTGAGTGTTGTAGCTTGCATTAAAACTGTCTGGTGTGCTAAGGGCACAGCTAGGCCTGCGCCAAACACACAGCAGGCTTTGGAGTACAGCTCCAGGGGATAACCACCGTGCTGCACACCCTTACCTTCAAGCAGCTGCAGAACACTTGGCTTAAAGCATTCATTAGACATGTGCTTAAAAGGCCAAAGTTGTACTTCAGGAATACATGCTAATTTAAAATGGAATTAGCAGCTGCTTGCTACAGTGAGATTTCCCAGTGAGAGACTCTCCTGGAAGCTTTGAGCAGTTTCTTACACAAAATATTGAAAATGAATAGCAGCACAAAACCTCTTAACTCCCTACACTTACCAAAGGCATTTTTTCCCTCTCCCTCTCCTCCAATAGACTTTTTTTTCAGTGTTTCTGTTTATCCCCTCAGGGAAATCAAAAGTGAGTGTGTGTCTTTGTTCTTTTTTTGCTCCATCTGATATCGCATTAGTTCTGAGTCACCTGCATTCTCCCGAGCTCTCAGTCTGATCTTGTCTAGGAATTGTACTCATTAACTCATCTGAAACAACAGTTTACAAAGACATCACTAGCATAATGTACAGAGTACAGAGTCAAGGTCAGGTTGCTTAACATATGCATTTGTTCAGCTGTTTTTGAATTTTCTCCTGCAAACGTGAGCTTGGGGACTGAGTGAGCAAGCTCAATGCTCTTAGAGATCATAAATGGAATAATTAGATGTAAGGTTCTTGCATCTACAAAACTGGGTTTTCAGCTTTTAAATATTTTTCTTTGCTGTTGTTTTAAAGACTTTTTTTTTTTAAATGTTAGCTACTATGAATAGAAAAGATAATGTTAGAGTGTATTAGATTATCTGAGAAATACTTAAATACATGCAAATGGTAGCTGTACTATAAAACATGTGTGGAAAATAGTAAAGTTAAACTGCACATGGAACTTGTCATTTCCTGATGGCTCTAATCTATGATATATATCACCAGAAAAATTGTCACTTTTTCTCAAATCAAAAATACATTTTATTGTTCAGTGGAATTTGTCTTGCACTTTCTTGTTAGGAGTGATGTCTTGCTTTTATAATAATCATGGACGGAGCCTATCTCATAACTGAGCAGATTTGAGTCATCAGGTAGCTCAAACTGTTCTATATTTTGCAAAACTAAATTACCACAGAACCCGCTTCTTTATTAAGATGTAGTTTAACTGATTGATGTAACACTTCGTTGTAGTTTCTAAAATATTATAGTAATATCATATCTTTTGTCAAGTTCCTGGAGGCCTCCATCAGAACAAAAATTTCATTGTGCTTACATTATGAACATTCCTTTGCAGGTGGAAAATTTACCACAAGAAATATTTTGCCTGAGCCAAGATACGGTAAATGGTGGCAGCAAGGGAGGACAAGAATGATAAGACAAAAATAGTGGAAGCAAGACCATGCATTTAAGTATGCAGGTCTCAATGGCTTTAGAAAGCTTAAAGTAGATCTATATCAGCCATTCTATTTGCTAGTGAATTCATACCAGAGTGCTCTCTTTCTTTTTTTTGGTCTTTTTTTACTTTTCTTTCCTTAGTTGTTAATGGCAAGGCCAACTTGAGGAGCCCATTGTAGCATTAAAGGGCAACCTAGAAGGAACTTGAAAGGTGTTTGCTACTGCAGCAGCTAAATGAATAAAGATGGACATGTTCCAAGGTGAGTACAATGGCAAAAACATAAAGGCTGACTCTGATGTAGTACGAAACAGGAGAAGGCGATAGAGCTTCAGAACAGAAGCAAGCCTGTCATATCAAGACATGGCTATTTTGGCAGCTGTACTTTATATGAGCAGAGGAGTGCGACGAGGAGCCTGGTTAAAAACCTAAGGGAGCTGATGAGGGCTGTAGCAGCAATGAAAGAAAACACAGTGTAAGCTCATCTGAAGGAACCACATGGCCTTATCATGGCGATAAAGGCAATAGAAAAGGAGGAACTGAAAATTTTCTCTTGCAAGTTAAGGCATCACTGGTTTTTATAATGCTTGGCTTGTCTGAACAATCTGCAAGTACTGCCTCATGGCAATCCAGTCTGATGGTGGGAAGGGATGGAACATCTGGGTAAGAAAAACACAGAGTATTCCTATGTCCACACACTAAGTCAATGTTCTTATTGCTGATCCTCATTTTCTTCCCTTTCTTTCCTGTATACTTTACAAGTATTCTATACAGCAAATATTTTCCAGAATTGTCTTCAGTCTCTCCAGACTGATTTCTGTTTTCTTGGTGCTTGCTGAATACCCTGAATGATCTGAAATCTTTAAATCAAATTGTGTTATTTATTAGCTTTTTGAGTAGACAACTAACTCTACACTTAGTCTCTGAGATGTTAGAACTCGAGCGGATGCTGTCTTGTCTGCTGCAGAGGCCAGCATTGTCTTCTCTTTCCCATTTAGAGTGTGGTTACCACAATGAAGGTGCTGCCCCTTGATCCTTTTAAAGAAGAGACCTTTTCTACAGTATACATCCTCTTAAAACACAGGTGAGGAGGGACGTTTATAAAATGCACTTATACTCTACAAGTAGAAGCCAATAGGCACGTATAGCCAATAACAGGGATGCTGTTTGTATGAATTATGTCTCAATAATTGCATTGCTCCTGAGTTAAATAATTTCCTTACCCATTTTTCCATCATCTTTTCTCCATTAGATTACAAGTATGATATCTAAGTGCAAAATAGCCCTAAGATTGCCCTGGCATACTACAATTCTTTCTCAAACTGAAAGATTCCATCCCGGATAACACTCACAAATAGTCTTTCCATCCTGCAACCATTCACTTCACTTTTAACATTAATCATCTTTAACACTTTTTGAAATAAATCCTGCACAAGTGTTAGGAGTAATTTTCTCTGCTCTGAACCCATATGCATCTTCTATGCATTTGTGCAGGCAGCAGAGTGGCCACTTTTTTCTGGCTTTTCTGGCATAGTAGAATTATGCTTTTTCTTATAATCCAAATCTTGTGGCACTTTTTGTAAATTTTTTTCTAGTGAAAGGAAATTGGAGAATGGGAGAATACAATGCTCAGTGTCACTTGTCCTAAGAACTAGAAAAGGGTTCAGACAGCTACAGTTTAATGCTGCAATGCCTAAAACTTCCACACTTGGATCCAAGTGTAATGTTTGCACTGAGGAGTTCACTGTGCTACTGAGAAATGGAGCACTTGGAGTCGGGTTTGCAGTATAAAATCAGGTGTCCCTGTTTCCTTGAATGAATAGGACATCTCAATGTGTACAAGAGGGATTAGCACTTATCAGCAGCTGAAACAATTTGATGCTTAAACCAGTCCAGAGCAGGGTCAATCTACAACTCCATTTTGCTTACAAGTAGGCATCTTCAGATGGTAGGTAATCATGTCTCTTAAACTGGAATATAGGTCCTGAAGCCCAACTCCTGACCTTGGCTACCAAATAAGGTGTTAAGTGACCTTTCCTTCCTAGGATGCGAAAGATATGTGACTGTAGAGTACAGTACTCAGAATTGTTAAGGTTGGAAAAGACCTTTAAGAACATCAAATCCAAGTAGGACCAAGTATTTTCAAAAGAGTGACCAAGCCAACAAACCAAAACACTCATTGTGGAAAGATGTTGATGAAATAACTTCTATTTTTTCCCCCGTTTCATCTCGTCAGCCAAGAATATAAAAGAAATGGAGGCCGAAAGGCCTGTGTTTTGCACAGCACAAAGCTTTGTTGTTACAACATTCACCTAAGAAAGTGTTCTAGAGGTATCCTGCCAATATGCTCAATTGTAGGTACTCAGTAAATATAATGTTTGACCTGGAGATAATTGAAAAGATAAGAAGTAAATTCTTCCTGTGTTGAGGAGGCATAAAGCCAGAATAGTTATAGTTGCCTTAGGACACTCATCTTTAAAACAGAAGCAGCCACCTGTGAAGCTTGGATGCTACCTTGAATTTGGACTTGGAAATTGTTACATTTTTCCACTTGAACCTTCTGAATGTTCACACTTAAACTAAGCAGAATTACTCATGACCTTAACCTCGGGCACAGACAAAGTATTTGGATGGCCATGGACACAAAGTAAGATATATGAAACTTAATAATGAAAGTGGAATTTTCCAGAGTTCCGGTCTGGGTTAGTACACACTTTTCTCCCTTACCTGCCAATTCATGTGTACAACCAGCATGGCTACTTTGGTTTGAAATGACAAGGTCCCTAGTTGCTACTGATCTGCTGAGAAAGCCGTCTTCTCTTTGGGAAAGAACCTTGCAAACCTTGCAAGCCTTTTTAAATTTCTCCAGCTTCATCCAAGAAAGCCTATTTGTTATTGATCTTTACACTAGGTAAGTTGTCCTCATGGGAATCAGGCAGCATGATACTTTCTAGAACAGAACTAGTCTCTTGAGACCTGAAAGCGTTCCTGCATTAAAGTGTTGCTTGTTCATAATTTCTTTCTTGGTTCACATATACACAAAAATACCAGTAAGCATCTAAATTGAAAAACGGATTAAGATTTACTGGTGTTCTATTACAAAGAGGTACAAAATACTACATAATTGTCTTTATTAAGAGCTAAAATGTTTCACAACTATTTAACATTTTATCTCCTTTTGCTGACTTTAAATTCAGCTCATATATAAAATTAAGTAATTAAAAAAAATATTAAAGTGAATGTCTAGTCTTTTTATAATACAAATCTGCTGCTTCAACCTCAAGTAGTTTCTCTTCCTGCATTGTTAAGGTGATTGACAGTCAATCCACTTTGCTCATCAAAAGGGTTGAGAAAGCCATTTCCACTGCAAGTTCCTCTCTGTTACTTTTAAAACATCAGATAACTTCCTTTATCTTTCTAGATGAAATGGCATTCACCGTATCTCAGGGGGTTTTTTTGTGTGTTTGTTATCCATGAGTTATCTTAATTTGACTTTTTATTTTTGTCAGTTTTCTGCCTCTTTTTCGTTGTCCTAATTTAATCTGATCCTCATGTTGTTTTTTTCCCTAGAAGTGATTTTTTGCCATTTCTGTTAGTTGATAATATTTCTTGCACTATTTCTTATGCTTTTATCCAACTAGCTATGATATAAATCTATTCTGCTCAAAAAAAGGGCAGTTTAACTATACTATCTTAATTGACCTACTTCAAGACACAAAATAGATTTTAATATAATTTGCAATAGAAGGCAAACATTTTGTATTAATCTAGAATCACTCTGTGTTTCTCCAAAATTCAAAATACTCTAACGATGTGGGTATTCCTTATTGTACTGAATTTCTAAAGCAACTATAAAAATCATTTACATTCATGTGTGTTGGTAATTCTACTGAGCTATTATTCACGTGTAAAGAGTTAAGCACATGCAAAAACTCCTATTTCACAGGAATAATTTTAAGATAATGATCATCTTTGGGTAGTTATTTAGAGAATATTGTTCTGAAGCAATTTGGATTCAAGGGCTCCATTTTTGGTTTGGAAAAGGCACATGCACATGATTCCTCACACCTACATATGAGTAATAAAATTTTTGGCACCTCAGTCTAAAAAAAGTGAACATTACTTTAGACAGCTGTAATGTGGGACAATAACATAGTAGCTTGGCCAATAGTTTAAAAAAAAAAAAAAAAAGTGATTTTCTTCTGGAAGTTCTGCTTGATTGAAAAGTTCATGATCAATTCCCAAATCAAGACTTCTATTTTCCCCAGCATGTATGTCTGTATCCCGTGTCCTTTAGAGACACTGTAGCTATGTGTAGGTAAATATGAGAGAGAGCAGAACAGGTTTAATAAAAATCAACAACAGATTTGTTTGAATAAGGATTGCACAATCAGGTTATTTACTATCAGGCTGGCAAGTATCCAAGGTTACAAGTCCTTAGAGGGAAAGAATACACAAAGAGTGAAGACAAGCTGAGATTTAGGGTAAAAATATTTTAGAATTTGAGAACTGTTGTCTTGGGAATATATAGTATCTTTATATTTTTACTGTATTTCTGCAGTGCTACACAGTACAAGCCTGACCTGTGTTGGCCCTAGAATTTCCATCTGTATGTATTAGGGCAAACTGTATACCTTGGGGCTATTCCCTGCTCACTCTTTCCAGTTATTATTCCTAAAACTGGCACACATGAGTTGGCAATATTAGAACTAGCACAAGATAAGTGACTTTTTGCTGCATTTCCCCCTCATCCACTTAAGAAGATTAAGTGATGTAGCATAGATTTTATATGCAGAAGACTTCTCTTCCAGAAAATTATAAGATATTTAAATCCATTTGTATAGAGTTTTTCTCTGAAGTGAAATGCCCTTAATGTCGCAAATGGGCAGTTCTAAACAACTCATGTTTGTCCTTTTGTTGGTGCATCCTTCACATAGGAGCGATTTATGCCACCAAAAGAGTGTTACAGCTAGCGTAGAACTGAACATTTATCTAATCAAAATAGTAGCATTGCAAAAATGGTATTTTTTTCTCTGCACAGGAATTAGAATATCCAACCACTATGAAAACTGAAAAAGAACCTGTGCAGTTGTCCTACTGACACTACTGCACTACCAAAGAGGGCATTATTGCCTTATAGAAGAATCCAAATTCAAATACAGGAATAGAATGGGTAAGGGAGATTATCCACAATTAAAACAAAAACCAAACCATCAAAAAACCCACACCAAAGCGTACCCTAACCTTTTGGGCAAAGAACTGTATTGGTATTTCATTTTCATCTGGTAACAGAGGATGGGAAAAGGAGTAGTGAAGGAAATCAAATAAATACATAAACCACTTTACATTTAAGTTAAAATATTTTTAAAGAAATCATCAACTCACTTTCAAAATTGCAAAATAATGAAGACATCAGTTACAAGAACTGGTAGTAAACATCTCTATGATTCAGGTTTGCAGTTCCACCTATACACAGCACTTCTCTGTGTCTACCAACTCTTTCAGAGACAGAATGATTAGTTTTAAATAAAATCATGAAATACATTTAAAAATAAAATGTAGTTAGTTATAGATAATCTCTTCTGTTACTTTATAGTTAATCTGTTCGTTTATAGTTAGTTAGTTAGTTTACAGATAATCTGTTAGTTTATAGATAACTCTTCATAGACTTAAACTCACAAGTATTCATGATATACTGTTAAGCTGCAAATTAACCACCTAAAGTGTTTGGCAGATACAAGAAATGCTGGTTTGGACCTCTTTGTAGTCACACCACTCAAGTCTCATTATCTTCATAAACCAAGATTAACCCTTTCTACTTGGGCCAGAAGTTAAGAGAAAGTTAAAAACCAAAACAGAGTCTAATTTCACTAGCACCAGTGTGTATTTTCCCACAGACTTGAGTGACAAAATCTTTTGTCGTATCTACTAAACTATCTGTTACCATTAAGCTCCTGAGAATTGATCAGATGGAAACAAATCGCTGCAGAGACTAAGCATGGTCAGAATCAACCCTGTGACAACCATTGCCCTATTTTCACCAAAGTTCTTAACAATATAAAAGGTTCCTTTTCTTGGAAGTGGACCTGTTAATTTTTTCTCAGTGATCCAAGGCTTGCAAGAGTAAATGGTTTGCTTGACTTAAATTAGTTTTTGCATGAATTTCTGTGTAATGACAATGATTAAAAAAAAAAATAAATTCAAAAGCCATATTGTGGTGAGCAATTCTTGTGTGGAAGCACATCATGAAGGTGCTTGTCTCTTCAGTATCATATTCCTTCTTTTTAGTACCATATTTCTTTTTTTCTTCGGACTCAGTCTTTTTTTTATCTTTAGCAAATACAAGTCAAGAACAATATGGAGATCAGACTGACATAATTTCCATTGCTTTCTCTAAAAACTGTTAAACAGTGAGACTGTGGGCTTTCATGCACACTTTAGATTATTGGCACATTTATTCTATGGTACTAGAAAGATGGATGTGCCTGCTTGCTCTTTTGCATAGCAAAGAACCCCTCTGATTTTAGTGAGTTAAACCAAGCCTCTGAGCATGTCTTTGCTGGATCAAAGCTTAGCTGCTTCAAACTTCAAGCTTCAGACCTGACATCCCTAGGTCAAATTTCTTTTCTGTTTTAATAATCTGTTTCTGTAATTGTTTTTGTTAAGTGCTCTGTTCTTCATCCTATCTTCCATAATTAAATTTGTAGTTCAAATCTATACTTATTTAGCAATTTATCAAAATAAAACTGAAGCTAGCTATGCTGCTTCATAAGAAGCATAAGAAATCTTAGAATGAGACTGGAAAGACAGAAATAATTTTTTTTCTTACAGATTAGGTGCCTATGAATTGCACAAAGATTGCCCAGATATTTCAATTTAAAGCATAAAATAGCTATTTATCAAAGCCTGAAATAGCTCCATAACTGGACATAAAATAAGTAATGGAGTAACATACGGGGAAGAAGTTTCCGTGTTTCTCTTTGACAGAGTTTTAAAGTGTAGGCATCCCAATGAGACTTATGAGCTTTATATTTCAAATTATTTGCATGAACCTTACCACATGACTCTCTTACTTCTGAAGATTTTTCTTTCTTTCACTTAGATATATGTGCATTCATACCATACTGGTTTTCTAGGTGGAAAAGTAATGTCTTTAAAACTGACTTTCTGATTTGGGAGTTTTGCTTTGTAGATAGAAGGCAAAGTAGTCAGGCTTTATGTCAGGGACTCATGAACCAATTTGTCCAGGCTTGTCTGGTGGAGCTTAAGCTGCTGATTAGCTACAGATAGGAGTGAGCTTTATTGGATGACATAGCATCTAATAGCTTAGAAATCACCAGTTTATAGAATGGATGTAACAATAGAAGGTGGATTAATCTTGTCTTTGTTTATTCTGATCAGCCTTCAACTTGATTATTTACCTAGAGAACATTATGCACAAGAGAGAGGGTCTTTGTGCTTTTTACTCTGGCTATCATAAATGACATGGCCTTGAGTGTTTGGAAGCTGACTTTTAGGCCACTGCTTTACTTCTTTTTTTTTGTCTTCAGAACATGGTAAAAAATCCCACGTGATGGTACTGATTGCTTTTGATTGATCCAATTTTTCTTCTGGAGTAAGTGAGAAAAGTACTTGACATTCTTCCTCAGGTCTTGCTTCTTGTCTCCTGGTTTTGGTCAACTGAAGACTCTTCCAGATGGTGAATAATCATAAGGAAAGACAATAAATGATAATCAGACAAAAACATGAGCAGACTGAGGCTGAATGCGAGCAGTGTGGTTTCCTGTCCCTAATGATCTTCCAGCTATGCTCCACATGCTGGAACTATCTGATCATCCACAATATTCTTATACTACTGTTGCTATCTTCCTGGTGCTGAAATTAGCATAACTTTTTTCCTCCAGTAGCTCTATTGACTAGCAATTAAATACAACTAAAGACATTTACTTACTTTATAATTTATCTGTGCAACTGGGCTGTCTTATAATTTGTTTCAAACTGTGCATTATAATCTCGATTATAAAATGCAATATGGAGGAAAATTTGTGCTGTTACTGAAGAATTTAGTTGGGCAGCTACTATTAACATAAGTAGAAATCAAACAGCTTGATCCTTTTCAAGTTTGTTGGCATTTAAAGACTTAAATATTCTGAAAATTGTGTAAGAAAACAGGATACTTCCAATCAACTTCCATGTCAAAAACTTACCCTATGTGTTTACCTCCTTCACCCCTATAAAATGAAAATAACTTCCTTTTTTATCAGTTTTGTATTACTGGCCAAAAAGTCTTCATTTTTCCCTTAGTATAACAGAGCCTTTATTTTTGCCATTCACTGAGAATTTTAAAACTTTTGAGATGAGTGAGGCAAGGTGCTTTGAGAAAACAAGTATGTGATCATGCAATTAAAGATATAACACACGCATTCACATGAAGATAGACTGATACTGGCAAACAACCTGGACTCTGACACTTCCCAACTCAGTGTTTTGGTTTTCCAATCCAAGTAACATTCTTCAATCCATTTTTTTGGGTGAAGAATTGGTTTATGTGAATTTAGATTTGTAGGAAGTGTGATTCAAATAAAGAAAGGAATAGTCTGAACTAAATTCAAGTGTTGCACAACTTTCCAAAGAATGTAAATTCTTTGTGCATCAAGTAGACTAAGCAACTTTTCCTACTTTGCTTTCAGAAAGCATTGACTTGACATCATCGTGTTACTCTATATCTTTTTGTGCCTCTGAGGCAACTCCTCTGCTCTTTATCATAGCATGTGATTATTTATCTTCCTCCCAAGTAAGTTTATCTATGGTTATCTATATCTCCAGTCTGCAGGTTAAAGAAGTGACTGCATTGAATTTCCAAGTCAATCTACAGTAGATCAGTATTTGAGCACTGTAGTTTAAAAACAGGGCAATAGCAACTTTGGAGGGATTCTTATATGCCCTTACTTAGCTACACTAGTTTTTTGTAGAAGAGAGACTTTTTGGTGAAACTTTTCTGAAGTAAAAAATATACTAAAAATGTCTGTGGAAACTAGATCCTAGGAATCATATAATCTTCTATTTCTTTTTCAGTTCCGCCATTGTATCTATCCTGCCTTGAAGGAGCTGAGGCCTTTTCTGATAAGAAACTCTTGCTCAGTTCTCATCACTTAGCCCAGATAGATGGATATGAGCTCAATACAAGTTCATCAGCTGTGAACAGAATGAATAGGATGGGATTTTTTTCACTGCTACAATTCTGAGATTACATTTGAGCCCACAATTTTCTTATTAAAACAAAGTAGGAAGACAAAGGCCCACAGGCAATTGCACATATAAACCCAAGCTACTGGGTCATAAAAAGATGACATATTTACCATAATTTTAACACAGTGTGCAACAAGCAGCAGATATTGGTCTCAGTGAACAAAGCTCCATCTTCTTCTTAGCATCTGGACCTGTAAATTTCTAAAGCAACAATGCCATAATGAAGACAAAGGTGCCTGCCATCTGTTCTGTTTTATGAAGATTATTTGTTGCCCTTGTGATTTTGGAAAGTTTCCAGTAAATACTCCAGCAAATTTGAACATAGAAATAGTCAGGTATGAGGCATATGACCATTATTGTGTCTGATGTGCTATAAAACATGAAGCAATGAGGAAACACAAAGGAGAAGATAAAAATAGAACAGCAAACATAAGGAAAAAAATGTTAATAGATATAAAGGATATTTGATTTTTTAAAAAAATTTCACTAAAAATTAACAATTCTATGCATAAAAAAAAGCAATATTAAGGCTGTGATTTCAAACACTTAAAAGCAGTCAATAGGCTGTTGAGCTCCTCATCAACTGCATAGAGGTCCCTGGTGGCTTTATGAGAAACTGTGCTGCCTGAGAGGAGTTTGGGTGACTCTGAGGTGTGGAACTTGTGACAAAGATGAAAAGGTACTGATGGCATATATAAAATGGATGGCAGCAAACAGCTCTAAAAGAGGAGTACAAGAATGACACTTAAAACTAGGAAGAAATTATTGTAAAATCATTAAGTCTGGGAGAAGAATTGACAACACATGACATTTCTCTTTCATTTTGTGAGGCAACGCATAAAATTTAGCTTTACTGTATTCATTTGAGTGCTTGGGGATGTCCTGTCGTCACTATGAACTCAGGAAGTACACTTCCTGTCATCTGCTCAAATTTGCAGCAGGAACAGTCTCAGACTAATCTATACAATGTCTTCTAGACATAAAAAAAAAATTAACCAGGTGCAAGTAGATTTAGTAAAACATTGTTGTGACCAGGAGATTCATATTAAGAGGAATGATGTTTTGAACAAAACAGAGAACTAGCTGTTCTGATTTCTATTCAGAACCTTGACACAGTCTTCTTTTATGATCACAGAGAAGACTTATATGAGGCTGGATAATCTAAAGATGATAGAGACCCTTGAAATTTTTCACTTGAGATTTTATTTATTTATTTTTTAGTTCAGTTTAACAAAAAAATTAATTGTAAATCTATGAAATGGAAAAAAAAAAAAAAAAAAGGAAAATTCCAGCCACTCCTCCAAACCTGAATGGAAGAAAGACTCAGGTTTCTTTTACAATTTGTTTTAGTTTTGTGAGCTGGAATTAGATGTTTGGCTAGGGCCTCTAGAATCTGGTATAGAGCTATTGCAAGATTCAGGTTAGAATGTTCATGGCAAAATCAACTCTGTTATCTCAGCTCTTGATCTGTATAACTTTGCTTACTGTTGCAATGTTCTCCTGAGTTGCTATTAACATGTTTGACCAGTCAACAAACAAATAAAGCAAATAAAGTGTTTACTTTGAAATGAAAATAACAAGGCTGTGATCCATAGTGAAGAGATTACAAGCTGCCAGGGTTACCAGAGGACTAAGGAAATATGTTCCAGTTCAGTATTTGTTTAGAGTTTTCTCTTTTCATACTAAGATAGTCATAAATAAACTAAACTAAAGTAAAATAACATGGACTGTTTTTGTAAAGGCATCATCAGATAGAAAAAAAAATAATACAATGCTTCTCTGTAGCAGCTGTGGGAGGACACAGTGCTGGACAGGAAGGCTTCAGAGGATATTGATGAAAAGAGAGGGAGACCATGAAATGGAAACAAAGTGATGAAGAGTCCTGGAGGCATTGATTTATGAGAAGGATCAAAAAGGTAAAAGAAATCTATAGCTAATCAGTGACTGAGGATGAAAGACAGCAATGGATGTGGGTATGGTTTATAGTCATGCAGGGAAATATTACTGGAATAATAGGGGGTTTTGGGGATTGGTAACCCAGTGATGTCATTCCAAGATGATCTGGTAAAAGAGCTCAGTGGGCTGACTAACATTAGAAAGCAATGGAAATAATAAAGGCAGTGATTGAATACAGGTGATAAAGACAACACAACTAGATTTTTAATTTCAAATTCAGTAGCATATTAATGTTAAACTGGAGCTGGGAGAAAGAATTTGCTGTTCTGACTGCTATAGTGACTGTCCTCAGCCTACATCCGTTTTCTTTTTTTCCGTGGTTATCTCTATCACACTGGACAAGGAAAATGTAAGGATCGTGTATGCCTAGGGTGCTAAGTAGCTTGTGAGGCAGGATAAATATAAGATATTAATTCAGCCTAAATTCAGTGCATGGGGTTGTGGAAAATATTGAACCTTGCTCACTCTTAGTAGTGACTGACTCATCTGCCATTGTATGAGGACAAATGAATGACCTCTCACCCTAGTGACCACAGACAGATTGCCATCCAATTGGAAAAAAAACCTTCCTGTTGACCTGAAATGAAATATATTCATATTTATATATGAATATATAAATGAAATTCTGAAGAACTTTTCTGGTGTGTGAATTGATGGAAAGGTTTTAATATCAGCCTCCAAAACTCCTGAGTTTATCATATGAATTACAAAGTTTGATTGGTACATCTGGAGGCGAAGAAAGCCAGGAGGGATGTGTTTAATTTTTTCTCCTTTTGATGACATGAAAATCCCTGTGTACTCTAGTGAAGAAAAAAAGCACAGCATGTCTATGAATGGACTTGTCTACCAAGGATAATCCTGGCTTCAGGATTTCCGGCACTTAAGAACCAATGAGTGGGATTTAGCATATCAGGAAAGAGCGAAAAAGGTATTATTTGAAGATTCAAACAAACTTGGTACTGCTTTCAACAGAGGTGGTTCAGATAATGTGTTCTTCTAAAGAAGCCCTATTCAGAAGCAAAGCAAGTGCCAAAGTTGCACTTAATGAGAAGTGAAGGTCACAAGAGGGCACAAAAAATGACCATTTCAATAAAAATTTATGTTTGTTTGGACTAAGAATGGCTTAGCCTTCATGAGCTCTCCAGTTCTCACTGTTAGGTTGACTTGTGAACAACCATTTTGCATAGACTTCTGTCTTAATATAACTAAGATGTTTCTTGGTGATAAGCGTTTTTGGTAAGACTTTTTTTTTTTTTTTGCCTTGGGAACCAATTAAATAGGTAAGGGCTAATGGCTAGGGCTATGATTCAAAGTGGCTTAAACGGGCTGGGGGAATGGGCCAGCAGGAAGGTTTCAAAATTCCACAACAAACATCAAGCCCTGCACCTGGGAAGAAGATCCCTTGTAATGACTGGGGAACAGGTCAGCTGAGAGGGAACAGAAGATCTTGGCAGACAGGAAGCTGAATGTGAGCCATCGCTGTGCCCGGGCAGGAAAGGCCAGCAGCATCTGGGGCTCCAGCCAGTAGATCAAGGGAAATGATTAAGCCCCACTCTTCAGCGCTCAGATGAATAGATCCTAGATCCTACGGTGAACTACAGAGTCCTCCAGTACAAGACTGATAAAATGGAATCAATTCAGTGAAGGACCACCAAGATGCTCTGGTGGCTGGAGCATTTGCTCTGTGAGAAGCTGAGGGACTGGTGTTTTTGAGCCTGGAGAAGAGGTGGCTTTGGGGACACTTATCAGCTCTTCAAACCTACAAGGTGGTCCCTGAGAAAACTAAGCCATGATCCTCTCTAGTGGTACATGGAGAGAGAACAAGACATGATGGACATAAAAAAATAGAGAAAATTTTTTGTTCTGAAGACAGCCAAGCAGTGGCTGCTCAGAGATGTCAAGTAGTCTCTGTCCTTGGAGGTTCTCAGGAGTCAGCTGGACACAAACCTGAGCACCTGGTCTGACCTCAGATCTGAGACTACTTTGAACAGGACATTGGACCTGAAATGAAATGTTGCAAGGTCTGTTCCTACCCAAATTACTCTAAGATTCTTACTCAATGACATTGCCAGTTCAGTTGGGTGATTTTGCATGGTCTAGGCAACTGTAATCTACTGAAGGATTTAAATGAGAGTACTACATTGAACTGGAATCAGAGAGGACTGTAGCTAAGAATTTTACTGCAGCACTAGGTTTAAAATCCAAATCTGTTTAAACGCGTCACCGACTTCGTAAATACTTCAGTACCACCTACTTAAAGAAAGAAAAAAAGGAGTAAGCCAGTTTCTCCTCACAGTTACAGTGACTTAAGTGCTTGCTTTTTCACATTTTTTCATATTCAAAGATGAGTACATTCACTGGTATCCCATAACACTAACAAATAAAATATAATGACTCAGTGCTCAACCAAGGGAAAATGAATTGCACATGGAATTCATATTGCTCTCTTCTGGTTTACCTGTATAATTTTAAAATCTCTAAAAAGAACCCCAAACAAAAAGTCTTAGTAGAAAGAAAAAAAAAAACCACAAAAACTTTTTAATGGATTCAATCCCAGAACAAGATTAATTCCATTAATTCAATTTATTATTTAATCAAGGAATAGAGAATTCTGGATATGCTACCAAAGCATTTTAAAAAGCAAGTTAATAATGCTTAAGTGACTGACAATGCAGCAGCAATATCCTCAGGCTTCATTTTGAATCTAATTTATTTAATCCAAAAAGCCCAGCTATGCAGCAAGCAAGGTAGTCTTTTCTAGTTTAAGTAAAGATTTGGAGGTAAAGAAACGACATACTACAGAAACTATAAATGTTAACATTTTTTTTGCTTGATTTGCCATTTAAAAATTATTTAAAATAGAAAGGCATCAATTTTGTCCTGTAATTACTTTTGTCAAGGTTACCAACTTTATACATAGCCAACTGATTTCTTTTTCCTGGTTCTATTCTCTGCTGCAAAAATATTATATTTGAAATGAAAGGCACTTATGGTATACCTGGAAAATTTACTTTTAATATCTGTACACACTATCTATATTAATATACATTATTATTATAAAAAAGTTTATAAAGTTTTTGTAAACTGTATTAACTTGGAATGGATGTATGTTTCCATTTATGTTTGTTGTGCTGGGTCAAGAGTCTCCACACCACTAATAAACATGGTTTAAAATTATCTTTTTTGTCTATTAATTTTCCTTTTGCCTTGTGAATACTTCCTTTCTGTCTTCCTTTCTCCTTCTACCTTTTGAAAGTTCTCCAAGTTATCTCTATATTTGAACTGCACATTTCTTCTCTAATTATTCTCCAGCTGCCTGCTTCCTTCCCCTTCCTTATTACAGATTCATGTCCCTTTCATTTCAATCCATGACTTGACATTTGTTACTCTTAGAAGAGGACCTCATGGAATCTGTAATATCTTATGAGAGATAATAGCATGGAGCAGAAGCACACGACCTATTGAAAAGAGGAATAGAAAAAATTCAGTATGGGAGGGTGGCAGTCCTCACTGTCCCTTAGATATCAGGAGTCCAAGAGTGATAGATGGAAGAGTTGTGCAATGAAACATCAGAAGCAAAGAGCAGCTGTTGTGGTGGCCGTATTCAAGATAAGGATGAGAAAGGCGATGTCATAACAAAAAAGTTACATATATATATATATATGCACTATCACTGCTGTTATATTTCCTTTCTTTGTGTTTCTGCTTTCAGAGCTAGAAAATTGCTATTATTCCTTACAATGTATTTTGCTATCGGAATTGATCTCTTTTTAAACACTCTGTCTCGATTAACAACTGCATGCTTTCACCACAGGCTGCATAATTAAGAAAGTACTGTGACTATTCTAAAGTAATGAGAAACGTGCAAATTAAATTGGCTGTGGAAGATGTTAAAAATTTCTGATTGGGGAATGCACCCCCTTGGAATATGAAATCATAGAAGAACGCAAATCAGAGCACTGCTTAACTTTCATTCTAAGAACAAGACTGTAATTCTTTGTAAGTTACACAAAAAAACTGGATATCAAACTATCTTCAGAAGTCACACTAGAACTGTGATTCTGGAATTAAATTCAAATACAAGAGTATATATGTTTTATCAGAAGAATTTTATATATATATAATATTATTACAGCAGAAGAGTAATCTAGACTGTAAAATGACAAAAGGTATCACTTCTCTGAGATTGAAATTAATTTTGTATCATATTAAAGATGACGACACCTATTTTTTAAAAGTTGGGTAGTTTCCCAACTATATGCCTTGGGATTTAAAAAAAAAGAAAAAAAAAAAAAAAATCCATCAAGCAATTAAGGATAATGTGAATAAATGTCACAAATAATGAAGATATTTTGAAAGCAAAATATAAAAATTTAGTAAGATTTAGTCAGGATAGGAAGAACTGCATTTTTTTCTAGGGAGTGAAAAGAAAAAGATATTTTTTATGAGGACTTAAAATACTTATATGTCACACAAAATATTACAGAAATACTGTATGCTTTGTGCTGAAAACATTGAAATAAACCAAGTTAGGGAAACACCGGTTTTATTGCTCTGCATAAGTCACCATGTGTGATTTGTCTCAGATTGGTGGTTTCTAAAACAGTGACCTGCTGTAATTTTAAAACAGAACATGTCTTCTTCCAAGCTTGATATTAAGGCAAAAAGATTTGAATCCTTGTGCCAGTTTAATAGGATAGGTGGTCATGCCCTACTGCCATGGGTGTAACATAAACCCTTATGACTGATGGTGTTGTATTAGCCCAGGTCCCCAGGAGAATTTGGGACCATGCTTCCACAAAAATAGAATAAAGTGACAAGCCCATATCTGAAAGAAAGAAATACTGCCCAATACAGCTGCACTGTTTAGGCCATATGATACCAAAATTTCACGACAGGAACATAATTTGGTTTTAAAAAAGAATGACATGAGCGGGTGTGGGATAACAAGCCATGAACAGAAAGTTTTTAAAATATAAAATGCTCAGAATAATGAGAAAGTTACAGCTCAGAATGGAGAAACACAATACAGCTCCACAGAGACATTTGCAAACAACTGCCCTGCACAGGAGACCTTAATCATATATGCTGTTCAGCTCTTGTTTTTAAGTTCTCTAACAGTCATCTTTCCCTTTTTTGTTCATTAATATTCTATGAACATCTTTAAAGAAGAGGAAGATGAGACATCGGTGTGTAGTGTCATACACAAATTATCCCAGACTCTCAATAGCTTCTTCAATTTCAGTTTGTGCATGGGATTTTGATATTCTGACAAGGGCTACTGCTGATGTGATGGCCCAAAATATCTCAGTTTCCCTTTCTTTCCATATGTTTCTTCCCTCAAAGTCACTAGGGATAACACAGGCCTTTGACAATGCAGGGGAGGAAGGGGCAGGTCCTGTCCTTCTGCATAAGAGATTTTGGTAGAGTCACTCCAGTGATGATCCACCCGAATAAAAAGCAGGCAAAGAGTAAGGAAAGACACATTTGTCATGTGACTCAACATACACTTTACTAAAATGAAAATTACTCCTTAAAATTGTATTCCTGACACATTTTGGAGTATTGTGTAGGCACAGACATTTTAATTAGAATTTTGTGATCCCGAAAGGGAAAATTCTTCATGACATGAAGCAGTAATTCAAAAGTGCTTTTAGATTTTGAATTGTTTTCTTGGAGTTAGATGCCAACATTCTCACTGTGGTCTCTGAAGTGCCATAATATGTGTCTTCATTTGTAAGATCACATGCAATTTCTCAGATAAAATGCTACTATACCTGCAACTCTGCTAGATGATCTTGTAACTATGTAATTTATTTTTCTTAGTTCCTTTTTTTCCCACTTTTTAGGCTGGTGTTATCTTTCATTATTCAAAGTACATTTGATATTGAACCACATTTTTTGTGATTTATATTGATCATGCTTTTATGCAATCATCCTTTTGTTCTCATGCCTGTGTTTCAGCGATTGTCACTGTGTACATTTATTACACCGTTAGCAGAAAATATTTCTCTTTAGGAGTAAATCTCTATCTGATTTGTAATCTATTAATATACTATTTGATAACTCTTTTTTGTATAGTTCAAAGCCTGAGTATAGTTGGTTTTTCTTCTTTGCTATCTATTCTCTAGACTGAAAATATTAGATGTTACTTTCTCCAAGTACTCAATAAGTATTATTAAACTATTTAATGAATGGAAAGTATTTTGAAATACATCCTTAGCATATTTATTATTAGAGGAATCCAAATAAGTGAAAATGCATTTTTGTCTTTTCAAGTTACAATATGTTTGTGTTTCCAATTGCAAAAACTTAATTAATATTGTAATTTGATTCTCAGTAATGATCAAATATTTGTGCTGAACCACAAAGATCCTTACCCAAAGAAAATATACCAAGTTGTGCTACATGTAACATAATGAATATGAGACTAAGGAATGAGGCAGAAGTAAAAGTAGAGGAGTTCCCTGCATAACAGGATCATATTTTATCACAACTGTTATAATGTTTGGAAGGATACAGCCAAGTCAGGATTATTTATTATGCTATCCAGATAAATAGGTACAACATATCTGAGTAGATAAATGGCTGATAAGATTCTTGCAGACATCACAGAAGAATAGGCTGGTCAGAAGGGATTTAAAGGAAAGGGTAGGAGCCCTGTAGGTATCTTAGAATGATGTAAAAGGAGATCATAAAGGAAAGAAAGGATCATGGGAGAAATGAGAAGAACTTGAGGGTAAAGTACCCACCCTGAAGCAGTTGAGGTACCTGCAGAGTGTGCAAACAGAAATATCACTACATTCTGCATGTGAAGGATTGGCTAGTAAAATGGACAGTGTACACACGTGCATAATCCTAATGGCAGTGAAAAAGAGCACAAACCTTGGGAATGGCAAAGAGGAATTAGAACTGAAGGAGTAACAATAAATATAGTGACAAACCCTTGTAGATTTTAAATCTGTGTGACAAAAACAGAAACAGAAAGAAATGGTGCAAAGACACAGCATTATTTAATTTTGAAAGCTGTGTCAAGGAAAATAGCTCCTGGAGAAGATAGAGTTTATTTCTAAATGTATTGCTGTCTGTAGT
>QWTY01010214.1:0-19015 GCA_008033365.1 Pseudorectes ferrugineus | reverse complement strand
AAAAAAAAAGAAGAAAAAGAAAGGATAGATCATAAACAGCAGCCAGTTCCACCTGCACTGCCCACAACCCTTTCCAAAGCATTAGGAGAGTTAAAAAGTGTGGAAAAGTAAAATGTATCCCATGACTTACACTAAATGGTCTCAGGACAGCTTTAGTGAGGAGAAGCAAGTATTTCTGTTCTGGTATCTATGAATGAACTATGGCAATCTAAAACCTGTTTGAGTTGGGAGATTTTGCTTACCAAAAACCTGCCTGGACACAGTGGAACTTTTAAAGGCACTGTAACAGAAATGATGATGGCATCTTGTATCTGCATCCTTTCAGAAGAAAGGGTAAGACGACATGTTGGTCTCCTAGTTTGTTTCCAGCTTGTGTAGATTCACTTCTAAGATCTGTTTATGCTCTTAGTTACCAAGGATAAGCAAAGCTCCCCATATAAAATAATCTGGAGTGTGCAAAACAAAACTCCCCAGAAAAAAAAAAAAAACAACAGAAAAGAGAAAAATATTAGTTTGCAAAGACCTCCAAGTAAACACTAACTTTTAATAAACAAATTTGAATTCTGGATGAAAAATTTTACTAAAAAGGCATTTTAACCAGTGCAGACCACAGCATCCTGGTCAGATCCCCTTATGACAGAGTGGTCTCCATCAGCATCAAGTGCAAAGTTCATTGCTGGCACCCTCGGCCACCACCACCCCAGACTGCACAGTCACAGAACAACATCTCGAGGAGAACGCAGACTTCTGCAAAGCCCACCAGGTTCCCAGCAGGCTCGATGGACAGCCAAAAGGTGGTTGGTGGTGAGGCCACCTAAAACTTGTCTCTCCCCCACAGTGTCCCAAATTCATCCAATGATTCATAGTAAAACTCAAGTGCTACCAGGACATTTCGTGAGCATTGGCTCTGCACAGATGCATTTCCTCCTGTGCCTCCAAGGAGCTCAGATGCTGATTCAGACCAGCCTCTCTTCAGTCATTACTTTACCTTCTGTAAATCTGAACACTGCTGTTCCTGGGGCTGGGGAGTGGTATGGACTAAGCCCACTTCATCATTTTCTACACAACTTTCAGTTAAGTGTTCCTGGTGCACCTTCCTGCATTTTCAGACTCTCTAAGCCTGCTTTTCCCTTCTGTTGCCCCAAAATGAACATTTTTTCCAGATGCCTGTAGCAGCAGCAGAAATAACCATCTTCCAAGAGTTATAAAACAGTCGTATTAAATAATAGAGGTGAAAGCACTGTGCATGATTTCTGCAGAAGTCTTTTCAGTAGAACAGATAAATTTATTCACTGCATTATGGAACAGTTTGAGAAAACAAGATCTTACAATGTACACTGCCTCTATTTAAATTGTTTCATTTCTATTCATGAGTGCTCTGATTAGATACACTGAAAATATCATCAGTAAGAAATAAATAATTCTGCCAAATTAATAGTTGTTGATTTCTTTTACCTGAAAATGTAAGTAGCATCTCATTCACACTAGACAAAGCTACTATAATTTGGATACATAGATCTTGTTCGTTCAAGTCCACAAAACACACAGAGACAGGTGTGCATCTACATTTTCTTAATATCAAGCAACTTCTATAAAAAATTTTAAGTTCTTTCATGAGTGGAGAAGGGCTAATATGCACTTTGCATGGAGAGGCTTAGTAGACAACTAGGGTTTTTTTTTCCTGTAGCTGTTTTCCCCAAATAGAGGGTTGAGAGAAATAAATTGCTTTAAATGCAGAAAATTGTTTAGAAATGGTATTTTAGGGAATACAGGTGAATTTTCTGTATTGCACAAAATTAATCCAAGCTCAGCAAATGCTCTTTAATTAGAAACACCTTTAGAAAGGAAGCAGCCAGAAGTAACCCTCACTAACATCTTTACATTAAGGGAGCTACTAACCAACCCAAACCAGCTTCTCCAGGACCTCCCTCCCTGTAAAGTATTTTCCTGGATAAGCATAGGAAGGGGTGGATTTGTGCAAATGGAGCAGAATGTATTATTTAGCAGAAAGATCTGACTAATATTTTCTTCAGGAAAAAAGAGACTAAAAACATAGAGTTAATATTTTGTTTTAGACATTGCAGAATGATGAATGCCAAACGTCCGCTCAGCTTATGAACATCCGAGAAAAAAACCCTCTACATTTTGAAAAATTCACCCAGTTTGAGTCAACAATGAATTCTTCTGCTAAGAATCAAATATAATTGCTGTAACATTTCAAAAAAATTTAAATGCACAGCTCAGTACCTTAAGAGCAGCCTGTTTGCACAGCAGCCAAGTGATACACCTCAGAGAGCTACTGTTAGCTACTGCAGGGAAGATAAATCAAGAAAATGCTGAGTTGAGGTGCAATTTGACAGTTATTAGCAGAACAGGAGTAATTTGATGAAGGAAAAAAATCTGACAAAATCTCAGTTCACAGCAACAGATTTTGGAAGCCTATTTGCACATAAATTGGAAAAAATAATTCTTGCATTAGAAACTGATGAAGATGAAACAATATACCCTAAATCCTAACATATTTGAAATTATTTTCTTTGATTCAAAGCTGATAATCCTGTAACAGGCAGTAACTAAACAGGAGCTTTACCAGACTTGCTCTGCATGTTGAAGAGACTGCACAGCCTGATCCTGATCTGGGGCCATGCAACTATCAGAATAACTGGATTTACTGCTATTCGCACCTTTGTTTTTGCCATTTGAAAGCATCCACGGTGCGCAGAACACTGGGCTGTGTTTTAAGCATTAGCGGCATAAATATCCCCTGGTGTACCATATACTTCACCACTTCTGCCTTCCCGTAAATCAAGCACACAGCCAATCATCTTTTTTATGTTGGACACTAATGGCAACTCTATTATTCAAATTCAGGCTGTACAGAGCCACCTCTCACGGGGATGTGAAGCAGCTCAGGAGCAGGCTTATGACTGAGCAAGGGAAGATTCAAATCTGGCCCTGATCTTCCCACTACAACCCCATCACCTCTTCCAATTTATCTGCATCTTTCATTTTATCTCTTCTGTGCAAAAGGCTTTAAAAAAAAAACCAACCAACTCCTATAAGCAGGAAAAACAAATTAGAAAGCCTTTTCTGCTCTTCAAGAACCACCTCTTTGTATCCCCATAAATGTTCAGCGTAAATGTTTTTGCTCACATACTCATAAGCAGAGAAGCTGTTCTTTACTGCATTACAATTAGATGCATAGATTAAGAGATATCTCTCATGTTATTATATCAAACTCTTCTACAAACGTACAAAGAGATTTTAGACTGTTGTCTTTTCTGCTTACTACTTAATTCTCACACTCAGCACAAGATGCAGTAAAAGAGAGCAATACCTTCGCTGTGTTTACTGTGCCCACCAAGAACCACTAAAAAAAAACAAATAAAACAACTTAGCTATGATTTCGGCAGCACAAACTGTTCTCCCATGGGGTTTCTCTTTTTCCTCTCTCCCTCCACTCATCTTTCAGTTCATGAAGATAGGGAACATGAAAACTAAATGGATTTATGTGTAAATAATTCATCTTGTCAGGCACATCAAACTAATACCTGAGTTCATCCAAGGGGCTGGCCAGATGTAGCTGATTCCAGTGGTATTTTAAACAGCATTCTGGAGAGCTAAGCACAAAAGGTTGTGAGGAAATGCTGAACAGCTGTGTTGATAAAGTTGTTTTTAAACAACACGTGTTGAAACTCTACCTATCCTTACTGAACACAGCTGACGGGGACACATTACCAGCTGTCCTGAACTGGCACTGCGTTTTGGAGACTCATGTCTGCACAAGAGAGGCTTTGTGAGCAGGGTGAGCTCTGGCACATCTTGGGAAGACGAAGAGAATTACAAAGGCTGAGCATCGTTTTCCTGCCAAGTAGCAGGAAAACATGTGGCAACATAAAGCATCTTCAGGAGCACGAGTCCCACAGGGCAGACATCCGCACAAGCTGAGCTGATCCTGCACGCCAAGTTGCTTAAACCAAGGTCCCATGGGGACTGGGAAGTGAAGTGGTGGTAGTAACTCTGCTTCTCTTTAAGCCATGAAGGAAAATAGAGAGTATTTTGTGTATTTTTAAACATCCTAAGTACAAACAACGGATTAACTCTTGTGGGAAGTCCAACAGTTAACCTTTACTACACTTGCATGTCAAGCCATGTTTCTGGTGCTAAATAAACCATACCAAACTCCGGCAGCAAAAAAGGGCAAAAAGAAAATCTAGGGACTTATGAATTTGTTTTGTTTTTACTCTTTTAAAAGCCAAAGTCTAAACCTTTCCATTCTGTTTGCTTTAATAACAAAAGTGGTCTCTCTCCTGCTAGAAGAGGAGTCTGCAAAAGGGGACCAGGGAAATAGGTCTTGTGCACAAGTAAGGTCTGTTCCTCTGATTTACAACAACTTCTCATTGTACAAACTGAATTAGAAAATGCAGCAAAGAAATACAATTAAATTTCAGGATATAACAACCATTTTAGTAACAGTGCTTTGCCTGTGTAGGAAATGGTTGCTTAAAGTGAAGAAATCATTTTGCCATGTGGAAACCTTGAGCAGGTAAGTAACCCACTACTGTACCAGAGATTAATTTCTGCAGTCAGGTTTGTATCTTCAAATTCACTGAAGTGGAGATTTATTGCAACAAAAACAGACAAAACCACTGGAGGGATATGTTAGAAGTGGAGCAAGGCAAAAGGAAAACTAACACAGAAAATACAATATTCTTGGATTTGCTGTGCAGCCCTCACTGATTTATTCCAAGAGAGTTTGTGTTTCCAGTCTAAATTAACATGGCTCATACTACTATAACTTGATTCACACAGAGATAAGATGTGGTGAAGAGTAAAGTTTTGCAGAATGTGCTTCAGATGAGTTTCATTAGAAATAGCTCAAGATAACTTTAAGAATTACCATCTTAATGACATGCTTACCCTTGAGGGGAAATTTTGAACCCTTCAGCAGAAAGCAACCTCACTGCAAGCAGGATTTTAATGGCTCTGAGTTACTGTTTATGCAGTGGGAGCCCTCTTTGAATCAAACACGTTTAAAAGTGTCCTTGTTCTAAAGCTGCCTGTACTGGGCATCCCATCACAAATTCATGTCTTTATGCTTTGCAGAGTAATTACATCCATAGACCCACATAAGATGTCTGTGAGCAACATGGACTCTTCCACCTGGCTAATCTTCCCACATTACATGGAAAAATTAAGTGCCTCATAGTCCTTGTGTGTGGAAGCCACTCTAAACCCAAATGTGCAACATTTTCTGTCTGTAAGGTATGCATAAAACATGTGTGATGAGGAAATGTGCATTAATTGATTCTGACAAAGAACCACCACAAAGCAGTCCATCATCATAACGAAATGCTTACAATAATCCCTACCGAGCTAGAGTTCTGACCTTTGGTGATGTGGAAAACAGTATTTATTTCCTTACTTCAAAAACCAAAAACACTTGCTGCAATCTCTTGCTTGAAAGTTCAAAACTGAAATTGTTCTCACTCTAGCCCAGCTGACAGCATTAGTTGTGGAGAAGCTCGCTTCCAGAGGAAGTGGAATGTAAAAACAAAGTTGCTGTGACCTTAACAATAATCCTGTTTGCATATTACAATACATTTTCCTACTATAACAAGGCAAAGTCCCTTGTGTTCCGGTCAGAAAAAGTCATCTTCCAGTAAAAGCATACTGTGATCAATAACATTTTCTTAATATATTATATTATCTCCCACTGAAACACTTTTTCACTTGGCATTTCAGGCTGCCGAGTAGGGGAAATTCATGACAAAACTAAGATAGTAAATGAGATACTGCAAATTAATTCCATCCAAGAGCAATCTTTTCGTTCGTGAGCAATTTGACAAGCCAGTGTTGTCTGACTTCAGCAGAAGCTTTCTCAGCTTTCAAATATACATGAAACAGAAGAATCTGCTCCGCTACCATACCGAACTTCACTTCAGCCTGCATAATTTTGGTTAAAATACGTTAGAGTTTCAACAGCCAACTCTGAGACCAGAATTGGTGGGGGATACTTTAAATATTAGTTTAGAAAATAGACTAAGAAGTCTGCCAGTGAAATCCTGTTTTCAAGTTACAGCCCAAAGCATGGCAGGGCACAGGAATTCTGTACTTCCTGAGAGGATTTGCCACAAACTCTCCTGAAACCCGATCCTGAAAAGGCCCAAGTGATGACAATGCCAGGTGAAGGATCTCAATTTGGCACTGGTAAAGTTCAAAGACAGCTTTATCGCAATGGGCATTACAGTAAAGTGCTTTTCCATCTGCACATCTGAACTCACTCTCGCTATGATGAGTAGCAGCTTCATTGCCCCCTTGGGGTTACTGTCCTTCCACAGGCTGAAAGGGTGACCTGCTGGCACACAGCCAGGAGCAGAGCCCATCATCATTTTAGCAACAGCAGCTGTGGATTTACTGAGAGCAGTTGGTGTTCAGCACGGTCCAGGGAGGCATGATCCCACAGGAAGGCTGGGGTGCATGCAGGATATTGGGATATTGTCAGTAGGATTACCTACA
Source organism: Pseudorectes ferrugineus (assembly GCA_008033365.1). Taxonomy (NCBI): domain Eukaryota; kingdom Metazoa; phylum Chordata; class Aves; order Passeriformes; genus Pseudorectes; species Pseudorectes ferrugineus. The sequence goes on along the minus strand of QWTY01010214.1, from coordinate 12,496 downwards.
CACACCTGAGCTCGGCACGATTAGGTGCAGAATCACTGCTGTATTAATATTTCAGCATAAGGAATAAGGGGCAGGCAGCTGTTGAATATTCATGTCGTAGCAATGCTCTCTGTATGAATTCTCTAGCAGGAACATGTAAAGGCTGCACCATTACCCCAAAGAGTTTACCATCCAAAACCCCAATTAAAGAGATACTTTAGCATGTACCCTGTTTTAAGCTCACAGGGCAGGCTCACTGGCTAATTGTATTCTTACAGTGAAGGATGTGCTCCATTTTTTTACTAACTCAAGACTCATGTTGAAAACAACATAAAAGGAGTGGGAGAAAACAGATGAAAATTTAATTTATATCTGCAAATCTCAACACCTCATGAGATCAGAAACATGTAAAGGGCCAAACAACTCATCTACCCAAGAAGTCATTCATAAAAGATAAACATCCTTTTTAAATGTGGAGGAAATTCATGCAGGGAAGACGCACAGTACTCAACTATAAAATAATTCCAAGAAGCTTCATGTACATTTGTGAGAAAGAGGAGGCAAATATAAGATTGGTCCCACTGATAAGCAGGAGTATAGATGGCATTATAAGCAAACTAGATGGGAAGGACAAAATAATCAGGGTTTTGAAGGACAGGACTAAGTTTGTGCAGGTCCCTGGTTGTGGGTTTTTGTGATTTTTTTTTCTTTTAAACAAAATAAATTAGGCAGCAAATCTTCATGTAAATGAGCCCTTACAAAACAGCCTTTCTAGGTGAATCATTTCTTTTACGATTAATAAAATCTGCAATCTGAGCAACAACATTCTGATGACTTTTTGCCATTTGCAATTATTGCTCATCCCAGCACCAGAAAGCTCATTATTATTAAAGCTGACAGAAAGAATACTTAACTGCTTTTATGAAAGGACTTACTTTTTTAAAGAATCACATTTCTAAGCTTTGTTTCTACTTCCAAATCTTCTGTGTGAAAAAAAGGCTATCATAAAACTCTTGTGTGTGCCACCTTCGATTTCCAACACGTAATTTGGATAAAAGCATCCAATTTGTACAGTAACACAACGCATTACAGAACAACACTTCTTAGGTTTAAAAGCAGCCTACGAAGAATATGAACTGTGCAACTACAAACATATAGTTTATACCATAAAAATACATATTTTAACCTTTTTTATAGCACTTTTCTCCTAAGTAACTAAAAGCATTTAACAGTTACTGTAGGACTCGTAGCACTCTTGTGAGTAAGAGTGTATAATCTCTATTTTAAAGGCATGGAAGTTGAGGCACAACTATTACCAAGACAGCTGTGGAAGAGACAGGAACAGGAACCATATCCAACTCCAAGCTTTGTGACAAAATCCATGTCTATTTGACATGTATTATCTATAGGCAGAAAGGAACACAGGTGTTTTTGTTTTGGCACCTACAGAGATGTTAGAGTGAGTGCTGTCTGTGCTTCACTCCATCCTTGCTCCCTGACATAACAGCACAGTAAAATCAGAGCCCTCTTTCAAAAAAAAAAAAAGAACCAAAAAAACCCAAATGCCAACACAGATGCTGTTAAATGGCTGCAAACTCAAAAAATACTGCCTGATTCACAGGTGCTTGGGAAACATTGATCTGAGCTCTTCATAATCATAGATCTCCAGTTTGTCATGATTTAGTGGATGGCTAAAGGTCTGGAGCATGTGGTGAGCCAGAACCTTCCTGGGGTGTGCAGTCAGAGAGGCAACAGGTGCAAGCTGCATCAAGGGAAAATCTGGTAAGAGATAAGGAAGAAGAATTCAGAGCAGATGCTTAAGCAGCAAAATGGCTGTGTGGGGAGGCTGCAGAGCCCTCGTCCTCAGGGGTATTAAAGGACTTGCCTGGACATGGACACAGCCCTGAACAACCTGCCCTGCCTCTGCAGTTTGCCTGCTTTGAGCAGGAGCTTGGACAAGATGACCCCTCCAAGGTCGTTCCCATACTGAATTGTTCCTTGAATACCATCCCAAAGACAAGTGAAGTTGCTATTTGGTTTCTCTGCTGCATCCCACAGCTTATCACAAATTCACACAAGAAGTGTGACCCTGGATTTCTGTGACTAACTTTTTCTACTTTATTCAGCTTGCTTCTTCTCCTGAAAGGGATAAAATGGAACAAATCCAAATCTTTGCTTTCACCCACTTGAAAACTGTGAAAAACGAAAAGCAAAACACAATCACTGTGTTCAAGCTCCTAAAGACATGTGGTCATTTGAGGTCTCGCTTGGAGTTTACACACCTTCCTGACCCTCCCTCCTCCTAAGAAACACACCAAAAAACAATCAATCTGCTGTGCAGGAAGACCCACAGTTATTAAAATAACTTCATCACCAAAACAGCTCTCAACTTCATTTCAAATTCCTTCCCACCACCCGCACTGTCGTAAGAGGTGCTGCATATGGTGGGAATTAATTCAGTTTGAATGAGAAAACACTGGGGTTAAGTACTTCTTCAACTGGAATACAAAAACTGCAACCACACGTGACTGTCAGGATATACAGGGTTACAGTCAACATGCAGGAATACTTTTTATATCCTTCAGAAAAACTGAGTTAAAAGGCCTTTTAAGGGGAACAGCTGAGCTAGGAATATCCAAAAATGGGTGAGACAGACAAGTGTGCAACTTCTACGTGCAGCCCGTTACCAGCAGGAGAGAGGGAGAGTCCATCCTAGAACTCAGGCCCTTTTCAAACAACTTCTCACATGCAACAGAAACCTCCAAGAGGAAGCCTGAACACACCTGGCTTCTCATTTCCAAATTACTAGTTTTTAAAATTCTTTTGTTACATATATGTTATATAACCAGATCACAGGCACCATAGCAGAAACGCCCATGGGCATCCCACAGCCCAACGGAATCACTTTGCAGTAACTGGATATTCAGCCTAAGATTATCCCAGACATTTCATACTGATGTGACTAGGAAATGTGGCAACTTATCCCAAGCCAGATTTACTAGACATTCCCCACCACAGAAAGTGAATTAAACTGTCACTCGTCACTGTGTGAGCTGCACTAGTGTAACTACTTCTTCACGAGTTGGACAACACGTCTCTGAATTAAAACCAAAACACTTTGTCACAAGTTCAATCTTTATCCTCCATTCTGTACGTTTTCTTTTCCTTTCCACTTCTCTTATTTTCTGCTCAATTATTTTTTCCCCTGACTTAGTATGTTTAACCCTCTTTGCTCCACTTGCCCCCCCAGTGCATTCCTTTGTTCCATTCCTTGGTAGATATAAACAGAGGGATTTGTACAGGAGCTCCAGCCACCCTGGCCAAACTAGTAATTATGATATCAGCACTGAACTACTGCTGCCCTCTTGGTCCTTCCCCTAAAGCATCAGACAGCAAAGCTTCCATGAGCACAAGACTATGTCTCCTTTCCTCAAGAACCATCCGATCATTATGTCAAGCTAAGGCTGAAACTGTATTGCTGAGTGTTTGTTCTCTGGCATATCTCCCAACATACATGCTCTATTAAAATACAGGAAAAGCAGATACATTACTCACCGTGAGGGCCACCAAAAAAAGAAAAAGAGCAGAATGTTTGCTTTAACTACCACTACAATTACAGTTGCTGGCATCTGCAATTTGTAGCATCACACACACACACATGCAGGGACAAACATAAGGAAGGAATATAAAATAAGTCTTGTTCATAATTCAGACTCAATTTCCAGCAAGTTTCACATACGTATTATTATTATATACACTATTTATGGCTGTGTACTGGCAGTACAGAAAAAAGGATTAAATACACTCTCTCATGCACCCTTGTACACACCCAAGCATACACACAATTTCCTGATCTATGGTGGATACTAATGACAGGAACTGAAAAAAGGATTTTAAATTATCAAAGCTACATGGAAAGCTTGAAGCTAGCTGCTCATGGAAATAGACCCATTTCCAAGAGTGTTTTACTCTTTCCAGAGTGTAGCTCATGCACATTTATGGGAAGAGGTTGCCAGAAACATTATGATGAAGATGCACTGGGGATACTGAGGTGCTCAATAAGGAATCCTGTGAAGAAAGAGCAAATGCTGGAAGTAAGGAGTGCACGACAGTGTATGAGAAAGATTAAACAGACTGAAAACTTGAAAAATAAAATAATATGGGACTTGGTGGTCTTGACAGACAGCGGGTACAATTTGAGCAAGCAACGTGACCTTAAAACAAACCCAAGTGTGTCCATTCTGGGCTGTGCTGGTGAGAGCACAGCCAGCAGGCCCAGGGAAGCAATCCTCCCCTTTCATGCAGGATTTGTGACCCCTCCAGAACAAGAAGGCTTTGACATACTGGAGAAAAGTCCAGTGGAGGATATTGGTGGCTAGAACAGAGGTCTTCTCCAGATCTCACTATGTTTACCAATTCCCCAAAGGGAAGGTGCAAAGAGAACACAGTGAGCCTGTTCTTGAAAGGGCAGCAATATGACAAGAATAAAGAAGCTGCAACAATGAAAATTCAGATTATAAATGAAGAAAATATCCTTCATGAGGTGGTGAAACATGGTAACAGGAGTCTAATAAAGTTTTGGAGTCTGCATCCTTGGAGATATTCAAAACTCAACTGGATGTGGCCCTCAAGCAACCTGCTTGAAGCGACTTTGCTCTGAGCAGGAGATTGGACTAGACAACTGCACAGGTGTTTTCCAGACTGAATTATCCCGAAAAATTACATATCTGGATGGAAGAAGCCAGAAAGCTGGTCAAAGGAGGACATGAGGCCAAGAGGACATGAAATCGCATAAAGGCACAGGATTAGCTCAGCAACGAAAAACAGAGAGGAATGCAAAAAGAAGCCAGAAAGGGGAATAAGCAAGAAAAATAGCAGGTTGAAGCAGAAGATGAAGACTGAGGAAGAGGTAAAAAAAAAAAAAAAAGAAAAATCAAATCTCTGTTCATAAAATTGAACTTTCCTCCCACAGGCAGGAGGTGAAAAATTCCACAAGAGTCATTCAACAATGAAGTCAAGTATTTAAGTTTCTACTGTAATGTGCATAGTAGAATTGGTTAAGAGAGGGAATCAGTTCTTTCTTTTCTCCAAGAAACCAACTAACCTTTAATCTCCCTTTTCCAAATATTTGAACTAAATCTTGCAAACTTCATAGATATTTTAACTATGTACATTATGAAGAACGTTTCATTTGTAATATAAAAATACATGCACTTCTATCAGCTTAAAACTCAAAGTTCACTACACCCAAATAAGCCTCTTACAGCTTTTTACAGTTTTGTAAGATACAGCCCCATGAGTCTAGGCCTATATACACAAAAAACTTTGCTCCCTCTTGGAGCTACACCACCAAATTCAAATACTCCTGATCAGGTTTACAGCATTAAAATTTATCATATTACAATATTTTTTATAGTATAACACAGATGCTTAGTTGCACGTGCTGCAATAGGGACTTGCTGCAGTCACTGAAAGGGAAAGCAGAGTCCAAATTGTGTTTGTGCAAGCAAGGAAGAGACCATGAAAGAAAAACCACAAAAAAAAGAGACATCTGCACACTTACCCTGCGATATCCAGAATCTGTATCAAAATCAGCCTCAGGTGTAACAGTCAGTAAACAGGACAGCAAACCCTTGCATTTAGCAGAAGATTTCTGGGAAGCCAGATTACCTAGAAAGAATTGAAAAGAGTTACTTTAACACACAAAGATGAAATCACCTATGCATAATGAGAATAGGCTTCAAATGAATCACAGCACCAGAAAAAAAATAAAAAAGAAAGCTGCTCGATGGGAGACCACCATGATCAGCATGGAGAACTTAAACCCCAGAAGGCGACAGAAATTTGTTACAAAGCACGGAGAGTTAGATGCCAGTAGACACTCAGGGTTTAGCAAAGAACATCTAATACCCAAGATAACATGGTGTTAACCCTCTAATCAAGGATGTGGAGGAGACCAGAAAGAGCACAATATTTTGCTTAATTAGTTGCTATCAAAGAGAGGATGAGTTCAAGCACTTGCAAAAACAAGGCAATCTGAGACTATTTAAAAGTTTAATAGCATTCTAGAGTCTTTGGTAACACAGAGTTTGCCCATGAAATCAAAATAATCCCTGGAGATAAATTTAAAGGAATATATCTCATTTTAATGCACAGAGTAAAATGACTATTCATTAAAGCAAAGCAGTTTTATCCCTACATTCTCCATCTCAGATGCAATACATATTGAAGTAATCTTTATGACAGGAAGTGGCATGTAATCCTGCAAGAATGAACTGCTGTTGTTATCTGCAAATCAATACAATTTTTTTTTAAGTGGATATAACAGCGCCTATTGATTTCACGTTTTTAGCACGGGAGTTTCAGTTTCTACCAAGAAGATTCTTACAATGACAAGATTGCTGCATACATGTAATTGAGTTGATACAATCTGAATCTGAAGTTTACAGTGCACTTCTCTGTGCAATGCAATCAGGGCTTCTGTCCCATTGCCTCGGCTTAAGTCTTTTTTTCATTTTACATAAACTTTCATGTTTTGTGTATTTATAATAATTTTGAAGTGGTAGAGTAACACTTCACTAATCCAACCTGCAAGCTATGGAAAGTTTACCATGCAAAACATGCCCTTGGAAGTTATCTCCCTACCCTGCTAGGATATTACTTCAGAATATTTGTATGACTTTTGCTATGTTTAAATAGCCTGACCAAATAATTTCCCTTGTAAAAGCCTGAAACTGGTTCAGTGCTGAATATCTACAGCCCAAAGAGGTGTGGTGAAGTTGAGGATGGTAAGGGTACAAGAGACAGAAGCACACAGAAAAACTAAATGACTTATCCAAGGTCACCCTGTGGATCAGTCAGGCAATGAGCTCCATTAAGAGTTTAATAAAACTGCTAAATTCCTACTATATTTCTACAAATGAAGCATATAGCAACTTTGGCTTGACTAGCTGACCAAATGGCTCATGCTGCAATGAATGATCTGTAATAAGAGCTGGCTGAGAGGCACAACGCACTATCAGCCTGAGAAATGAGAGGAAAAGAAAAAAAAAAAAATCAGACCACTAAAAAAAAAGTTTAAAAGGATGAGATTAGGGCTAGACGAATGACATCCCAAATTAGGTTAGGAAAGCTAAAGTGCTGAGAGAATTAAATCTGGTCAAGGACGTCAAGGGCAACAACAAATGCTTCCATAGGTACTTCTGTGACAACAGTGAAGACTTGGGAAAATGTTGGCCCTCTCCAGAAGGAAATGGGAAACCTAGTTACTTGGGAGAACATTAACATAGTCAGTTACATTTCGCCTTAGTCTGCAGTCACAGGTGCCCCACCCACACCACCCGAGTCACAGGCAGGGACTGGGGAATGAAGAACCATCCTTTATGGGATAAGATCAGGGTCAAGACCATCTAAGGAACCTCAAGGTATTCAAGGCCAGGTTGGATGTTGGTTAAGCAACCTGGCCTAGTGGAAGGTGCCCTGCCTATGGCAGGGGGCTTGGAACTACATGACCTTTAAGGTTCCTTCCAACCCAAACCATTCTATGATTCAATAAAACACATAGCACATTTACATGCAGGAAGAACTGAGTCTGTCTAACCACTAGCCAGCTGCACATTCGTTTCTTGAAAACATAAAATAAGATAATAAAAGAGGAAGCACACGAAAGGCTGGGGAAGGTGTAGATATGTAAACATCTTGTCCACATTATCCCTCATCATTATAGTTCACTCCATCATACAGAGCTCCATGCTCTTCCTTAGCTTGTCTTCTTTACAGGTCTAGATTCATTTTGGAGCTAAGGCTTTTCACATAGCTGGTCTACATATTTATCTATTTAACACTTCCTGAATACATTGTTGTGACTTTTTAATTGAGTGTTTCTGACTTTCACAAGATGACTAAGGAATATAGCATGGACTGCCTAAAAACACTCAAACAAAAATAGAACCTTTTCTTTGTTTTGCTTTTAGTTTGTTGAAAAGAGCACTGTTTTCATGAGGCAGTTTATGGAAAGGAAAGAAAAAAGGGGAAATTACTCAGGGGAGTAATTTCTGTTTTGCATAGTGACTCATCGCATCATAGTTACCCCATCATCTCCAAGGGCAACACTAGGCCAGAGCTACTCTGAAAGATCTCCTTAGGGAAACACACACTTCTCAAAGCCACCTCAGGACTCTTGCTCCAGAACTTCACAGAACAGGAAAAAAAACCTTTGAGAGTAATAAAAATAAAATGGGTTTCAGATAGGGAAGAAGCCTGAGAAGCCAATGACAGTTTTACATGAAGGAAACCTTTTTCTATCTCACCTCAATAATGAAAGAGATGAAGAATATTTACAAAGCACATTGCAGGCTCTAGACAGTGACACAGAAAGGCAAAACAGAACTCACAGCTGGATATGGGACATCTGAAGAAAGAAGAATCAGAAGGAAACGAAGGAGCAAGAAAGGCAATTACTTGTCACTATGAAAATGGTACACAAAGACAGGACAAAGTTCAAAATCTGTTTGCTTATTCTTGGACACACAGCTCCAGAGAAGTGTAAAAATTACTAGGGGAAATACGATGACAGACTTAATGGTCTTTAACATACTGCAATTTACATTATTTACTAGCATTTGGGTGAGTTTTGCTTCCCCTGCTTTAGAAAATCATGGCTGTTTATAGGAAAGGATTTTTTAGCTTACCAAAACTTTACTGCAGTTACCATCGAGGGGGAGCAACACCTGCCAGGCAGTTCTGAACCACCAAAATAAAATATTGAAACTGGAAAAGGCAGAAACACAGCAAGGAGCTTTCAACAGCAAACCCAAAGGCTGTCTCTCATCATAGTGTAGTACCCTGCACAGAGGTAAAACCTCCATTCCCCGCACCACTTCTCATGAAGTTGAAGGTGCCTTACAGGAGCCTACAGCAGCAGCCTCATCTCTCCTTTGGGAGCCTAACTACCACAAAATGGACAGGTTAAGTATTCTGTCCTGTGCCAAAGCTTCTAAATTAAGTGACTTGAAGCAACTGGATCTAAAGCTATCTACTTTAGATACTGCATCTCTTCCTTCCTGAAGGAGAAAGCTCTTTCTTCAGGTTAAATCAGCTGCAGGCCATGGTATATAGGAGGTTGGTGTCAGCTCACCTCTCATCAACGTGAACATCTTCATGAAGGGGTGGAATAATCAGAAGCGTCTTTGGCATGAAAGACCTGGTCAGTGAGAAGCAGGTCTGGATTTTTTGGAAAGAGCACCTGGATCAGTTGGACTCCCCTCTACAGTTCTGGGTTGGCCAAAGAAGAATTCAGATGCCCCAGCAAACAAAGAGATCTGGTGACAGCACAAGCAGCTAGCAGAAAGTTCAGCTCTAAGTAGTAAATCAGGAAAGAGGCTTCCAAAAGGCAAGAGATGATGAGGGAGACAATTATTTCATACGATGTCAAGCCAAAACCACAATTTTTTTATGCAGCAAGACACTGTTTCAGAGCTCTGTCACAGACAAAGTATCCAAAACAATACAGCAGATCCGAAGAAAGGTAAGGAGCAGGCTGCAGCATTTGGCAACTCAGTACTGCAGTGAGGAACTCATTGCTCCAGAGCCTCCCTGAGTAAGAGATCATTTAACAGCAGAGGCACACAACATGGACATCAGTGGGGATGCAATGCTTCATGCAGTGCCTTCCCACGTCTCACTTGTGGTTGAAAGAAGTATATGGAAAAGATGAAGGATAAAGCCAAGGATGTGGATATAGTTATTGTAGGTTAATTAACCAGAAAAACTTTAACACAAAAATATTCTATGAAAGCCTGCGCCTGTGCAGACAAGCTATAAATCAACTCTGAAGCACAAAGTGCTTTAAAAATGCCCTTTACAAGTTGCTCTGCCCTGTAAACAACCTCCCCCACATCAAGTACCACAGCCTGGGGCAGGGACTGAAGAACAGGAATGAAATACTGGACACCCTCTCTTTGCAAATAAACAAGGCAAAGGAAAGCAAATCAGAGGGCGGGGGAAAAAAAAAAAGACTCCAACATAAAGTACAAACACTTACTAGGCAGGCTATGTAGAAGTTTCAGAGGCAGCAGAAGGGTGCTATAGGTAGTGTAGCTGCCAAATCACAGTCACTGCAAACAGCCGAGCTCAGCACGCCTGGGAAGTTGTATGGACACAGGAGGTAAATATGGACCGACACCCCCAGAGCTGTCAGTGCTGCCAGGTAAGGGACAAGTGTGTGCTGTTATCTTTCTCTGTTATCTTTAGCATGTTTAGCATGAAAAGCTCTATAATGCCTGGTGTGACCTGCTGTCCTACTGTTGCCAGAAACCGAGCAAGTGGTCTGAGAAGGGACTAATTACAGATCCCACAAGAAGCTACACAGGCTCTGAAGTTCACCCAAGCTGCAGCCAAGAGTTGCAGGCTGGGATAGAAAAAATAAAACACAGGGCTGGAAATGAAGGATGCATCCATTTTCACAGTCCCACCTGACTTTATGGGAAGGAGTGACTGCTCTGCACCACGATGTCTCCAGAATACTACTGTTATGTTTACCCTAATATATTATTTATTACAGAATTTACAGCTCTCTCTTTTCTCCAACTGACAACCAGCCAACTACTAATTTGCAAGCTAAAATGCTGCGAGCTCTGCAGATCCCAGGGCATTTGCAAGCCATAAGGATTCTGAAATGCTTGGGAAAAGCCTGGCAATGCTGCCAGTCCTCACTAAGGTCCAAAGAATTTAAGCCACAGCCACCTAAACTAAGGAACTACCTGAGAAAAAATGACTAGAGAAGGATGTCTGCACATGCCTAATGTTTAAATATTTATAGAAAACTTTTTAGCAGCAACAAATGAGAGCATCACTGTACTATCAGCTCTGGGTTTGAAATGATAATTGCTGGATACCTGAGGCTACTTGGCATGTTTTACTGAAAGCTTCTTGCAATCACACTCGTGTCTCTGAAAACAGGCTGGGAACTATGAACATCTCTTTATCAAAGATTTACACACACAGTAACCCTGAGGTCACTTTGTGCAATAGTTGAAGTCCTCCAAACTCGAATGCTGGCCTTTGAAAGGGTTAAGAAGTGGAAAGGGAAGGGGGGAATAATATGCACTCAGTACCACCCTGTTCCATTACATTGACAAATTAACTCCTCCTATGACATCACATAACTTTTGAGAAAACATTTGTGGTTTAGAACTGGCTGTTGAGTTTGTATTCCTGCCTGGATAATCACTTCTTTAAAAGGAAGTATACATCAATAATATTCATAAGAGCTTGGCAAACAGTTCTGACAAAACAAAAACCTCAAACAGAAGGATTACTCATAAAATGCTACATCAACAACTCTTTTGACAGACATCTGGATTATGCTGCTCTTTAAAGGGGAAAAACAAAGATGTCACTTCGAAGTTTAAATGGAAACAGTGAAATATGCCATTAAAAATACCACATCATAAACAAACCTATTTTTGCAAACTCAAACGCAATGAGCAATTATGACAAAGTTTGCCATGATAATTTACAGACACATATTTATTTAAAAAATGCTTTCAAAACACTAAAAGATGTACAGATATTACAGGTTAGTAATGAGTTTCTAGACCTAGAGGATCAGATAGCCAGCATTAATAGTCTATCAAGTCCCATATTTTTCTTTAAATGGCCTTTATTTGATGCTGTAAATGAAGTTAAAGCATACACACTAAACCAACTGAACAAAGTTCCAGAAAGAAATGCAGAGAGACACTTTAGCCCATCCTCAGAGCATGTAATTCACTATCCCTCCCATAAACCATGTTAAACATAGAATTTCTTTATCCAGATGACATTAAGTTCTGTGGTATGCTGTAGTTAAGACTCAAAATGAGATCCCTATGAGGATGCAAGTAAAAACTTCTAACTCATTCCAAGTTTATTTATTTTTTAATAAATAAAAAAAGCTCAAGGAAAGCTGCTGATATTTCTGGGCTTCAAAAAAAGATATGTAAAACACTCCCATGCAAAAATAAAGCACTGAAAAGACTGTTTATCCAAAAATTACTGAGCTCTAATGGATCATGTATGTCCAGTTAAAAACTCTTAACCCTGATAGTGAGGGTTCTTTGAAGACAAATACATACAGTCTAGTGAAAAGGGCAGATTGCCTTAAGGTAGAGACAACAATTCATTGAAGGCCACTGGGTTTGCTGGAGATTGGATGAAGGTCACAGAATCACAGAATGGTTTGGGTAGAAGGGACCTTAAAAATCACCTCACTCCACCCCCCTTGCCATGGGCAGGGATCCCTTTCACTAGACCAGGTTGCTCCAAGCCCCATCAAACCCAGCCTTGAACATTTCCAGGAATGGGGCATCCACAGCTTCCCTGGGCAACCTGTGCCAGGGCCTCACCACCCTCACAGTAAAAAAATTCTTTCTAATACTTAATCCAAATCTGCTCTTCCAGTTTAAAGCCATTCCCCCTTGTCCCATCACTGCATGCCCTTGTAAGAAATCCCTCTCCAGCTTTCTTACTGCTGCCT
>QWTY01010209.1:72410-158821 GCA_008033365.1 Pseudorectes ferrugineus | reverse complement strand
ATTGATCTTCTGAGAACTTTGGCAAGTGTATGAAATCTGTATGGATAAAGCTGTTATCATTTGCTGTGGCTGAGGGGGAAGAAAATGGTTTGGGACAGGCTACTTAAAGCAGCTGCTGCCTATTTTATCTAATCTGAAGCAGTGGGTGCTAGAGCTTGGTGCCCAGGCTGTTTTCAGAGTGTTTTTCCTACAGCTGAGAATTTGAGTTTTATTTTCAAAACATTTAGTAGAAGTGGAGAGAAAGGTAACAATAGCTCAAATTAAAGGTAAAAGTTCTAGAAAAGCTTCTGGCAATATAAAGAGACCTCTTGAGGTTGTGTCTCGTGTGTGTTTGTGTTCTTCCAGCTCAGTGAAAAATGTTTATGAACAAAAAGTAAAGGAATAGTTTAAAATGCAGACTGCTTTTATAACTATTTCTCAGCTTGAATGGTATTTTTCTTGGGACAAATAGTTTTGGTCCTAGGTGCAGATTGTTTTCAGCAGTGAGCATAAGGGTTTTCTGTTGATTTGTAAAATACTCTTTGGATTTAAATGGTACCTATGTGTAGGTTATTGTTACAACTCTGACAGAAAACACATACTGCCATGAGTTAAAATTGATGGCTCTACTGGTTATAGGTAAATGAGAATGTGCTCTGAGAGCTGATGAAAATGACAGCTCAAATTCTGTGCCTTAAGACTGTAGCAGTGTTAAGTATCAGTGAAAGTATAGGGGGTTCTTCAGCCCTTTAATTACATTGATGTTGGATCCTGAATGTCTGGTTTTACATTGTCAGCTTATTTGGGTTAATTGGGGTGCTTTCTAATGATTTATAAGACCATCAAGTTAAAGTATTGGATGATTAAGCCACTGAGATTGGCTCAGTTGGTCAGAGTGCAGTGTTAACACCAAGATTGTGGGTTCAATCTCTGTATGGGCCATTCATTGAAGAGTAGGATGATGATCCTTGTGGGTCCCTCCCAACTCAGAATATCTGATTCATTCTTTCCTTAAACAAGCCCAAATCCTTACAAATCAATTATTTTACATTTTAAAAAATGTTTAATTCAATGCAGATCTTGTTGCAAATGCTACATTGATACAAGGTATTTTAAAAAATAATCATTATAGTCTTCAGAATTTAATTATAGGTTGTTTCTGTTTGTCCTCTGGCCTCGGGCATTTGATTAGATTATGTAGTCTGGAGTTAATGCCCTGTGTCTCACCAGACTTCTGAAGGTGAAAGCCTGAGATTCTTGTTTAGTTGTGTGACATGTGGAGCTAAAACTTCGTGCAAATATTTTAATATCAGGAGAGGTGCAGTGTATCTGTTATGGAGACAGACCTTGGAGAATTGTCATCACTTACAGGTGGTGCAGGCTGGTTTGTGTTTTGTATTGATACATTTTAAGTAAAACTAATTCCTGTACTGTGTGTCAGTGCTTCTGCATCATTTGTTCTGTTTAGGGGGCTGAAAGGCTTATGTTTTTTGTAGCATTTCCTGGGAAAATTCATTACTGGAGCTCTAGGATATTGTTGTGAAATGTTCCGCCCTATACAAGGAGCATTGTGCCTTCAAAATTGGACGTAGCAATTTAGAAGATCTATCTGAACTGTTTTTCTTTGTAGGATTCTGAGGCCACCCGGTTTTGCTGGCTCAGTTATGCCAGATCCTATTACCAGCTTTGACAGAGGGGCGATCCTCTGCCCTATGCATCTTATGATGTAAAATAAGATAATAAGGAGAAAGCCAGGAGAGGAGGAGGACTGTCAAAGAACTGATTTGTCCCAGTCCATATAAAGCAACCTAGTGATTAAGATAAGCAGATGATTTAATTAAGAGGCATCCACTCACCCCTTTTGTTAAATTTGTGAAGGGAATGTAGTTCATGAGTCCTTTAGAGCAGTTACTATTTTAAAGAGCTACAGGTGATTAGAAGTTGCTGTGCTGTTCTAAGTTCCTGTGAAGATTTATTTTTTACATGAGCAGAGAATAAAATGAATGAAAAAAAGCACTTTAATTTAGATGGGATGAAATTTTAGCTGTAGTATACTGAGGAATGTTTAAAAAGAGAAGAATAACGTGGTGGAGGGAATGAAGGCTGATGACAAGAAGGAGGGATTCTGTCTAGTTCAATATGCAGTGTATGGTATTCACTTTATATGCAGACACTTGGATTATGCTTGCTTCACTGCCATTAAAAAAAGCCAAACACAGTTTTTGAGTTCCCATATCCACATTTGATTTAAAGAATAATGTTACTTTTAGGATCTAGGAAGGTTCCCAGTTAAACATACGCTTGTTGGTTTTACTATTTTTAGCTTCTTTGAACAGCACGTGTTCTCCTGAGATATTTATTTGTGAATGTTGTATTCTGTTCTTAAAAGGAAAATCTCTCTCTGTCTAGATTCTTTTTCTGTAACCAAGAAAGGAAAGGACCAGGGTTCTTGTCAGTGCTTTACTTCTTCGAAATCCTAGGAGACAGGGTAAATTAATTAAATCTAAAATGGATCCATCTGGTAGTGCTAGCAATGCCAGGGGAGAACAGGTGAAAGAATCTGAGCCAGAGAAAACATATAGTGCATTATATAACATGTAAAGTTCTTAGGGACATACTGCTGTCAGAAGACTGATCTTGGTGTTAGGCTTTTCACTTTTTAACCTTGTTTTTAAATCAGAGGGTTAAGGGGGTAGTCTGAGATGCTTGTTTCTGTTGCATTGCTAAAAAACTAAATATTTTTTGCATTATTAATAAAAGGCAAATGTATTTAGTCCAACATGTGAGAAACATACCATTCCCTTTATGGGTTTGTTTGAAAGTAAATGGGTTGACATTGAAACAAAAATGAAACGAAGTCAGTTTCAGAAAAATCATTTACCTTGTAAATTTAGAAAGGTGTTATGCAAAGCAAAAATCATGCAAGGTATGGTGCCAACTCAGTTTTGCCCCCAAATTTGTGTAAGAAGAATACAAAATCTCTATGCAGACTTTTTTGTTGCCAAAATTACCTTGTTTAAATTCTCAGCAATATTTTCAAGGTAGTGATTGCATCACTGGGAATAGGAATGTAAAAATGACTGTAAAAATTGAATTGTATTGCCTGTTTTGGGAGGCATGAAAAGGTAAACAGTATAAATGCTGGGAAGAAGTGAATTAGATTAGAAAAGAAATGGCAATGAGGAGATTAACGGAGGGTGTCTGTTCGCAGCACAGGGTTTCAGTCTGGCAGGGCTCCTCAGCACACGTTCCCATTTTGTTATGGCACCACTTCGACATGATTTCTGTGTCATTGCCTGTGTTATGGGGCATGTGTCTGAGAGAAGGCTGCTCATGTGCAACCTCTGGGGAAATCTATTTCATCAGGGCAGGTGCCTGGGCCTTTTGGCGTGACTTTAAAACAAGTAGAGAAAGTAGGCCATAGAGCTTTTTGGGAACTTAGGAGCTTAGTAGCTAGATCTTTATCCAGCTTAAAAAAAAAAAAGAAATCCATCTCATTATCTACCTTTAAGTCAAATTCCATCCTCGTCTATCATTTTTTTAAGCATCCTCTGTTCTTTTATTTCATGCTGCTTAAGTTTCACTTTTTTTTTGTAGTTTAAAAATCCCAACAAACTTCAGTGAGAACATTTCACATGAAGGTTGGAAGGAGCATGTCTTGTTTGTCTCTCTTGAATTTGCAACTCTGAGGTGGAAGATTTTAGGTGGTTTGTAAGATTAAAATAAATGTTGGTTGTCTTTTTATAGTGGAGAGAATTAAATTCCATTTTTGATAAATAATTTTCAGGAAAATATGCTTTTCCCCATATTGGAGTACTTTCAAAACACAAATGCAGTTTCACTATCTAGGGGAGGGGCAAAGATGATACAGAAACTATTTTTTTTTTTTTTGTTAGGTAAGAAATATTTTAGTTTTTAGTCTTATACTTTATTTCTTTTTGTGAGGTCAAAACCAAAGGCAGTTAATAGCCTGATTCATGCTGCTTTTTCAGGAATCTTATTTTGACAAGTGTTTATGGTTTTCAGGAGCTGTTTCCATATTAGAAGTTAATTTGTTGATTTTAAAATTCTGTGCAATACATCAATTCTACTCTCTGCTGAGCTTTAGTCTCTGAATGTTTCCATTCCCAGGGTATGGCTATATAAATATTTGTGTAAAGTATAAATTTTTATATATACAAATATGACCAAATCTGTTATGAAAAATTGCACCAAAGTTTAGCTGTTTTTACAATGTGCTGTTCTATTAGAGTGTATTATGTTCATTTTAGTCCCTGTAATATATTGTGGAAAGCATGCAAGAATAGGTGATTAAATATGTTTCTCATTTGGAGAAATAGGATAAATTCTACAATCCCCCTCAAATCAGTTGATTGCATGATAAGCAATGTAGCTGCTAAATTACTGTAGAAACTGTGGTCAGATGTTTAATATATTTCATTGGTTTTAATAATTCTTCTGTTTTCATGTAATGTAGATTTGTTAAGAATTTTGTGTGGTTTATTTGTGGAAATAGCTATTACAGCAGACACACTAGCACATTGAAACAGGCTTGCTTACTGAGTGGTGAGCCCTTGGGAAATTTAGCACAGCTTTTGAGCATTGGAATGAAAGAAGGAAGTGGCAAGATGAGAGCAATACACATCACAACTGGTCTGTAAGAAGACAGTGAAAAGAAAATGTTGAATATTATGTAATATTTTTTTAAGTGTGTGGTGCATTCATGCCTTTCTAGGCCATTGCTACGCTGTTCTTTTGTATCAGTGTGCCTGTTGTGTTCTGGAGTTCCCTTAACTCTTCAGTGCAGGGCTTTTGGACTTAGCATTTCAATGCTGTTTTCTCTTACCTCATCTGAAATCTATCCTCTTGATACAGACTGGGGCCATAAATTACATAGAGACTATCGTTCCATGTTTGATATTTTTTTTTTTTTTTTGGTCTTCTGAAGTGATCATTATGATTCAGAGGCCTGTTGCTATGTTGACTGTAATTTGTAGTTCCTGGTTAGTGGCCAAATTTTGGCGAAACTGATGAGCAGAAGGCAGAGAAGGTTTGATACAGGTTTCTGTATGTTTACTTGAGAAATAGATTGGTGATATCTCAGGCTTTTCTGCTTTGCAGAGAGAGGTCTGGAATACTTATCTGCAACACAGAAGGCTGATGTTTGATGTTAACTGCTCCTCTACAGTGTTGGCCAATTGAGTTGTAAAACATTAAATCACAGTATAAATAAGCAGTCTTATTTTGAAGATATGTGCCCTCAGGTTTTTTTAATCCACAAGAAAATTAAGTATCTCGCTTTCTTCCACTGTTGCCCTCCTTATAAGCCTAATTAGTACTTCCACAGCTGAGTCTGAATGAGACCAGGATTAGACTTAGTCCAGGAAGGAGGTTCCTAGGTAGGAACTGGTTGATCAGTGTAACAGAAATAAACAGTGCCCTGTGGCTTAAAGGAGCTCTGAAGTCTTGGGCTTCTGTGAGTGACGAGATGTCGGAAGTCTGACCTCAGCTGGAGCTGTGAGTGTTCAGTCTTAGTGAGAAATTACACCTTAACTGTTGTTTAATTTATCCAGATGGCTTTCTGATTACTTGGGTGCTGTAACAATGGAGCTCTTTTAACCTGTTTGGAAGAGGCTTTTTTACTGGAGAACTTCAATAGTAAACATTCATTGTATACATAAAATATAGCTCACTGACTGGATAATGATTCCTCTAGGCAGTGCTACTTAAAACCTTAACTTTGGTAGTATTACCTGGAGTGGCTTTTATTCTTCAATAATTTTTTAGTTATTAATCCACAAATCCTAGTGTTCTCATAGTTGGTGTCTTTGTGTGTGGCATTTATACAATTGTACAGCCAAAACCATTCAGAGGGCTTTATTAGCACAGATTTAGTATTTCTTTTTAATTTGTTTTTATTCTTAATCTAAATTACAGTACTGTGATCCATTGCATTAAGAGATGCCATATAAAAAGCTTTGCTGTATTGCTTTTGTTCAGGACTTCATAGCAGTTTTATTTCTTCTGTTTAAATGGCTAAATACTTCTTGGAGTAATTCTCCAGTGAAATACTTTTATCATCATAGGCTTGGAATTCTCATTTTTGTGCAGCCAAACATCAATTTGTTTACCCACACTTTTCCTCTCTTCACCCCGTGCTCTGTTCCTTTTGCAAAGAGCAGCCATTCCATGGCTTTGTACAAAAACCTTCTTCCAGTGTATTGTCTCTGTGTAATTTTGGATTAATGTCACGCAGGGCTGGTGCATTCTCAAAGTAATTCATTATAATATGCAACTTAGTGTTTGTGTACAAGTCCCTCTGGTGTTCTAATGGTGCCAGGACCCTGGGGATAAATGATAAATTCCAGGTAATGTATGCATGGTATGGAAAAAAGTGAGATATGCTTGCAGGACTGTAGGATGGTGGTTATGGATATCCATCTAGACCTGGGTGCATCTTCCTTGGCA
This sequence comes from Pseudorectes ferrugineus, assembly GCA_008033365.1. Taxonomy (NCBI): domain Eukaryota; kingdom Metazoa; phylum Chordata; class Aves; order Passeriformes; genus Pseudorectes; species Pseudorectes ferrugineus. Next base: position 152,374 of record QWTY01010209.1, on the reverse strand, counting down.
GCCTGTTACTTTGTCTGAGGAATTGTGGGACTTCCAATTTTTTTATTCCTTTGATTATTACTCAGTAGGGAATCTTCCTGACACTTTGGTCTGAAGTTTTATTATAACGCAGACTTAAAATAAGTCTCAATATTACAACAATTTCCCCAATGGTCCCCAAGTGGAATTTCAGCTCTATGCAGGTTTTGCTAGAGGAGTCCTGCAGAGGCTCTCAATATTGGGCTCACTGGCTGTAGGTCTTTCCTGGGAATTGGAAGTGAAGGAGTGTCGTAGAGGTATTTTCTTATTCCTGAAAAGAAGTAACATTCTGTAGATTTACAAGGGTTCTCACATAATTTTTTTTTTAAATGCATCTAGCAAGTATTCTCAGTCAAATCAAATCTGAACTTGTACTTAAGTAATTTTGTCTGATCAGGACTGAAGCACTCGTTCCATGGTGTTCTGAGAACTCTCAGTTCATATCGAAGGCACTGTCAGCTGAGGTTCTTAAAACAGTATGAAATTCTTAACTGCATAATTTATTACTGCTAGGGATACAAGTGGGCCAGTGCCAAAGCCCGAAAACAAAATACAGGGATTTAGAATCCAGTCCAAGAATTCAATGTAAACATAGCAAATGCTTGGCCAGAGCTGGTAGCTTTCCAGCACTCCAGGTCCGAGGCCATCCATTGTCATTGGTGACATCTCAGCATTTGAGAGTGTTTGCTGTTTAGTCCTGTAAGTACTGAAAGCCTCCCAACAGCAGTCCTAAGGAGGTTAATGAGTTTAAAAACCTAAGATTGCCAGGGGTTTGTGATCCCCTGAGTAGACTTTTTCCTGAGATGAAATTTTCTCTTCATTTTAAAGAAAATCTTGGACTAACAGAAGTTTTCCACAGAGATTAAGAATTAATGAAGGAAAAAACCAATCCCCAAACAATTCACAGCCAAAAGTACTTTTATACCTTACAGGGCTGGCATTCTCTAGTACCAGAAACACTGTTTTGTTTTTAGCTACATACAGATCCTGGGGGGTAATGGAAGTTTATATGATGCTTATATGATTATATTTTTTAAAACTGTATATTGAGCTCTGATAATTTCCTGGTTTTTATATATTTTCCTTTAAAGAATGTTCTTACTGAAACAAGAAAATATGTCCCACAAATTTAGCGTAGATGTTTCAGATTTTGAGTAGCTATCCTTTTATTCCCTTTTTTTTTTTAAGTTTTAGAGAGTCCCTGCTAAGAAATGTCAAACAGTACATGCTTAATTAGTTGTTCTAAGATCACTGTAAAATATAGATCTAAACCAGCCACATGTAATGCAACAGCAGTTGCTAAAATTTCAGTATGTTACGTAGTAATAGGAAGTTAGAGCTGGGCACAGTACATCTCAGAAAAAATGTGTATGGGTGTGAAAAACATCAGTCATCAGTTAAGTGGAGCGTAGCAGTTGTGTATGAGCACATGGAAGCACTCCAGGAAAGAAAGAGGAACAAGAAATATTATACTTAACACAAATTTGGCTTTAGGTACTTAAAGGTGTTTACCCACAATGAAATTTGGCAAGAAGCTCAGAATTTAAAATAATCTCAAGCATAAATGCACATGTGTAATTACTGAGAGCTGTGAATGAACCTAGAAAAGAAGCGAATTCTGCATTTCATTGGAAAATTGAGTTTTGGAGAGTATGAAGATGAAAAAAGTCAGACCACATAAGAGCCTACAAAACATTATTTACTTCTCCACCCATACTAATTCCTCATTCTCTTTGTATCCCATAAACTCTGCCCTTTCAACTTCACTGAAGGCCTCCTTTGTATTACTCAAGTAACATCACGTTTCTTTACTCTTGTGTGCTCTTCTGGATATGTGTGTTGTGCAGCTTTGTTCAGGAGGAGAGGGAGTGACAAAAACCTGCCTGCAAAAAACTTGAGATCCAGGGGTTGCACTTTAGCATCAGCTTGTGAAAGTAACACAGGCAAAGATGTGCATATCCTACATCCTGCAAAACGGAGGGATGCAGCAGTTGTGTGGAAGGGTGGAGAACGCTCTAGCCTTGGAAGGGGAAAGCAGAGTCCTGAATGGGCACAAGGAATGGCCTGAAAATATTCTTCAGGCTTCAGGAAACCCAACAATAACAGAAATAGTGTTAGTCACGGGCCTAATTTATGGGAGGATAAATTGCTATATACAGAGAAATTGGGCAGCTTTTGTTTTTGCTGCCTGCACAAGGAAGAGATTGAAACTTCAGTAGAAAAGGAGGGAAGAGTAGCAGCTATGAACCTTCATGGGGTGGAATGTTTTCATTCAAGGAGTTTGTCTTAAAAGATGAGGAGGAGAGAGGGGAAAAAACCCCAGCAAATACCACATTGTTCAGGATGATTAATTGCAGTAAAGAGGGTGGGAGACTTGGATAGAAGTTGAAAGTTGGAACTGGAAAGTTGCTAGAAAAAAAGACCTCTTTTTACATTTGCTTGGTCAGTGTCCAGTAACCTCTTTTTATCCAGTGTAAATAGGAAAAAATTGTGGCACGTCACTATTGGTTTTGGTTTGTCATCCAAACACTTATTTTGCTGACTTGAGTGGCAATTTTGCATTCTATCCAAAGTCAAAATATTTCTCTCTGGTTTTAGAAAAACAGTTCCTTAAATAGATTGCCACTTACATTTCTTTAGAGCATTTGAAGGCTAGTGGACTGCTGTGAAAGTTCCCCTTTTTTTAAGACAGGCCTCGGATACTAAAGGAAACAAATATTTGTAGTAAAATGAGCATAATTCAAGTCCACAACAGGAACCAGAAGTTTACTTGGTAAAAATGGAAGCTGAAATTATGTAGTTGTTGTATGTCTCTCAGAAGCACAGCTTTTTAAATGACAGCTTTTGAAAGGGCAGCAGTACAAGGAGGATATTTTTTTAGTTTGAGTCTGATGGAAGGGCTTCCTAAATACAAATGACTATGTAAATTCCAAGCTAAAAGCATGAACAGAATTTCTTGGGTTTATTCAAGCTTTATGAAAGAGGGTAAGAATCCAGTATATCACAGAAAGATGAGAAACCTGTATGATGCCAGAGTTTGCTGATGGTCCTACTTGCAGCTCTCAGCCTTTCTAGATGATTGGAGTTTTAATAGAAACAGGTAAGCTTGGCACAGCTGTGATCCCACGCTGTAATACAAGCATCACAGTATCTTCTTTCCTGTTAATCATAAATGTCAATGCCTTACTTGCCTTTACTTCGAAGTAAGGTAATTGAGAAGTCTGGTATGCCTTTTGATTCAAATATCACATTTTCTGGCAACTGCTGAGTTGGAGAGCTACATAACTTAAAGACTTTTCCATGTGCAATTTTCATCTATTTCTGTGATCTACCACTTTTATCACTGACACAAAATAAGGACAGAGTGAATGAAAATTAAGAGGTGACCCTTACTTAGGCACAGGCTTTAAGTCTTTATAAAACCTGTGGTCTAAGAAGTGAAAGGTAGATGATATATTTAAAAAGAAAAATTATGGTGCCATGGAAAAGAAGTAAAAAGGAGTGGCAGTTATGAAACCTGCCTTGTAGATTTGCTGCATAGAAATTCTTGGGTCACAGTGTGGAGGTAGACACTGAAGCTGTAGAGGAATTAGATTTACACCTCAATGGTCTTGAGCATGTTTCTGAGTGAATCCCAGATGGCAGAAGCACTCCTGGCTCCATATAAGGCTCTGAGCATGGAAACTGAGTTTTAACTGTAGATCTGCAAGTGTCCTGAGCCTCCAGAGACCGGTCTATTCAGCATGCCTATGCACCCAAAACAGCTGACTAATATCAATCTTCCCCCATTTCTCATTATAATATTTCTGGTGTGGTGGCATCTGCTGTTCTTTGGAGACCAAAAGATAAAATACTGGCACCTCTAACATGTGTAGCCCCATGTAACACAATCTTTGCATGTATCAGAGAACATGAAAATGGGTGCTTCTGTTGAGATCCTTCACAGCACAGTGTGCCTTCATGGATGGATAGTTACAGCTTTTAGCTAGATACTTGGTTTTAGTGAGATTGTAAAATGGCATGTTTCACTTTTTATTAGTGTGAGATACTAGCAGCTACTAAATTTATAGTTATATCTAATTATTGGCTTATTTGTTGAGACCTGTGAAAACCATACCCTGTCTGAGGCAGGAACTGAGTTGTGGCACTCAGTGTAAGTTCAGCTGTCTCTGCTCAGAAACTTCAAATGGGCTTTTTTGCATTCAGTCAGGCTGATGTCAGGATGACAGTGCAGTGGGAAGCTGAAGCTGCTAAAGTAAGTGAGGAGAAAAGGCAGTCTTAGAAGAGGTGGTAGGACTAAGTAGCTGAAAGTCATCAAATTGACAACTTTAGACATTTGGATCTTTCCCTCTTCTGACTTAATTAGAGGACAAGGGGTTCATCTAAACTAGGGTGAAGCCTTGAGACCACACACAGTTATATGGCGAAAATGAGAAATCTGAGTGCCTGGACTGGTCTTTAATTTGTTTAAAACACAACTACCTCAAATATGGATCAGATTCAAGACTGTGTGAGCATGTTTTGACCACAGTCTACTGGTGAGGAACATTCATTGTTGCAGGGAACTTCCACTCCTGCAGGAATATATTAACAATAAAAAGCCTAAGGGTAGAGGTAGGGTGTTTATTGTTTTTCACTCCCTCTGGGAATGCAGTGCATTGGGCACTGGGTTCTGCTGCAGCTCTGTGTAGCTTGGGGATTTGTCCTCTTGACACTGCCCGTGTGACTGCTGGCACTGCCTGGAGGAAGTGAGCTGTCCTCTACTGGCATGGTCCCACATGGTCCAGGGTGGATGAAAGGAAAACAGGTTAGACCTGTACCTGGGAAAGTACAGTCTCAGTGTTGAAGACTTGTCAGAATGTAGGTGCAGCTGTAATGTGGAAACTCCTGGACTCTGTGATTTATTGCTCAGAAAGCTATTTGGTAATATAAGACCTAGCCAAGAAATTTAATCTCTTTGGGCCTGTGTTTGATGATCACATTTTAAATTCTTTCTGGTTCTGAAATGGAATCCAGACAATTCTGACAATATCATTGCCATTACATTTATTTGGTCTTCTCTCAGCTTTTAATTTAAGTATTTTTCTAATTTCCTTAGAGTTTTTACTTTAAAATTACTGACAAAGTTCTACAAAGTAGATTGAATGTTGTCGTTGTACTCTGGTAAACTTGTCTGTGGAGGATAGCTTCTTTCTGGCTTTCAAGAGACCAAGGTCTGTGGGGTCTGCTCTCTTACTGGAATTGTTCAGTATTTATTTCTGTATTTTTAATGGCATCTTAATTGGGCTTTTTGCCAGCTTTATGTAGGAAGGTAACAATTTATGGCAGATAATGTCTAGTAAATGAATTGTAATGTTATTCCTACTACTTACCTTTTTATGATATTGGAAACTCAGACTTAGGAGTTTACTGCAGAAACCTAGAAGGATTTTCCTTGGGTCTGAACCACGTGCCCATTCTGTATTCATGATAATTAACAATAGCACTGAAGTGCAATTGGTGAACATTGAGGACACACACAAGGCTCGCTTCTCTGTGATTTGCCATTTTGATACAGTTACTTACACTGTGTTTTAAGTTCATGCCAATTCCATTGTGAAACACTTGCAGCCCGAAGACTCACAAGTCTCTCTCTGCATGGAAGTCTTCTAAATGTTGAAATCCTATATGAATATTTAACTTGTCTACCAAGTTTTGCTTCTTAAGTGTGATTTATTCAGAAGAAAGTGAAAACTTTCCAACTCTGCTTTACACATTTTGTTGGCTATATTTTTCAAGTCTTAAAGCTGCCTCTGTTAGCATGTAGTGAATTAGCTGTACTTGGAAGTCTATCCAGCATTGGAAGATGGCTTACAAAGTGTGTATAAATAAGAAAGAAGAATGTAAACCGTAAAATTTTGGACAAATCTTCAAGTAGACATAATTCCATATGTTCTCCCGGAGGTTCATGAAGTTCTTGCAGGCAAAAGCATTGAGTGTGGATGTTTGTGTTGTGGAAGAGAAATCATCATCTGTTCTTGCACTTGTAATGCTGTTGTGTACACCTACATCCATGTGAAGATCTTAATATTGTAGGCACCAAAGCATGTCAGACCATCTTTGAAAACTTTTAGGATGAAGCCCTGGTTTTGTTGGAGGTAGATTTTCTTAACTGCAGGGAAGGGATTTTAATGATTTTTACCTTTGGTTTGGCTCCTCACTGCCCTATTCCTGAGGCAGCTGTTGAAACTGCCAAAAAGCACTGAGTCAGAGGTTTGCACTGACTAGTCTGCTGTCGATACAATATCACATTTGCTTTGCAGAAGTGCCAGCTTACAGAGTGGCGTTTCCTGTTGGAGTGATCAGAAGAATGGCAGGAGACAGAATTTACACAGCTGTCTAATGAATATGCTAAAACGTTTTGAGTTATTTTAAAATGTGGCTCTGAAATTCCCCTTTTAGCTTATGCAGTTGTGAGGAAATAAATGTAACTGCCTACAGTGTGGTGAAACACTTCTGAAAGTTGCTTTTCCCAGCTGTACTACTACAAGGTCACTCACTGAGCCTCCGCCTAAGGGGAGGGAGTAATTGGTGTCTATGCAAAGGTTCATCTCACCCTGTTCTCTCTTTTAGTTACTCTGGTTTCTACTCTAAAATCCTTCTAATTTTATCCTTCCACCTTTTTGAGATAATTACTCCTGTTGCAAAATCCCAGACTTGGAAAAGATGGCACCATTAGTTCTATTTTGTCATGACAGGGTATATTGGGTGCTTTTGCCAGTTCTTTGGTGACTCTTGAAGAGTTAAACTACCCAGTAGCCAGAGGCAAATGCAGGGGAAAAGACCTGTATGGAGATGGTGTGTGGATGTATAATAAGGGGAGAGTGATCAACCTCAGGGTTCTGCTAGTGCAAGGGAAGACAGTTTTTAGTGTCATGGGCCAGATTTGATGATGAAAGGCAGCAAAGGGGAAAGTGCAGTAGCTGAACCAAATGATACTGAGGATGCAGACTCTAGTACTGGTATTACTGAAGAGGAAAGTGCTGTGAGCCTGATTGTGAGGGAACAAAAAAGTAAATACTAGTACCACAGCTAGTACGGGTCTTCAGATTTTGCCAGTGTAGCAGGGCATGTGTGAATGGATGTGGGCAAAAGGCAAACAGGGATGTAACGGAGGAGAGGGCTGAGTAATGGGGTGATTTTGCAGCTGTCATAACAAAAGATACACTGGGTAAAGCTATGAAAACAAAGTTGATGGGCGATACAGGGCTGCTTTTTGTGTAGTGTCTGTATAGCCTAATTCTACATGTACTGAATGATAACAGCTTGTATGCTTCATGGAGGTTCTTGGGTAATTCAGGCTGAGGAATTCTGACCCAAAAGTTTCTCTAGGTACAAAATATGGAATAACTAGATGGAAATGGAATAAAGGCAATTTAAATATATTGGCTGTTTTATTCAGTGCAAGGGGCATTTACAAAGTATATGAATGCATTTTATGCTTTAGAATTAATTGTTCAAGCTTTTGATATTTTGTATTCCAGAAAAAGTCAAAATCATGCAGAACTTTAATTTATATACAATAAATCTCTAGTAAGACTATTTAGGTGTATTTTACCTAAATTTTAGGTGAGTATTAACACATGAAAATAGTGCTAGCTTATATTTTCTTGAATTTGTCCTTATTTGTGTCTCATTTTTGCTTTCACAATCTAATATCATAAAAGTTGCAGAAGCAATAATCAGAAATTTTATTTTAAAATGATGGTTAAAATTTATCAGGTTTCGTACATGAGGTATGAGTGTGGAAGTTGAGTAAGTGGATAGCAGGGAAAGAAGATGCTGTGTGATCTTGGACTTGTTGCTTTGTGGGATATGCATCTGCTACAATATATACTTGGCTGCTGTAAGGTTTTTTTTTCTGTAAAATATACAGGTATTACAGGCTGAGGTTTTTTGTTGTTGTTCTGTATATATCTGGCACTAGAATATATGCAGATGAAGCATAGCTTTCTTAGTGCCAGCTAGGGAGAGGCTTGTAGTGTTCTGAGGATGTTCCTGTTCTTCTGTTGTGGTTTTGCATTGCATCATGTGCTATGCTGCACATACCTAGGGCTCCCTGTGTAAAATGGTTTGATGGGGCAGAGGTTGCGTTCTGCAAAGCATAACCTGCAGCATCTGAAGTGGCAGTGGCAGCCAGGATTGAGGTGTGCTGCCAGTTTACTGTGGGTTGTGAGTACTCTGTTGTGTCAAAAGGCTTTGCTTGCTTTGGCGAGTCTGGCTCGGGACTGTTCCTGTGCCTGCTGATGTCAGGAGGGTCGAAGGAGGCATCTCGACAGGCTTGGAGGTAAAGCCATCTTGCCCCCAACTCAGTCTGGATTCAATTGTCACCAATATTTCCTGTATGAATGTGGCTTCTTTGGTCCTATTCCTTGAATCTGAATGTAAACAAAATGTATTTTTATGGGATGGGCTAACAGCATTGAGGGTTTCCTGATCTACACAGCTGGAAAACCACATCCCTTCTGGCAGGAGTTGGGGGAAGCTATGGGCTCACATCCGGATGAGGTTTGAGTAATTGGTTGAGAATTTATAGCCTCTTTCCTTATTAAGCTTGAGGTGGATACTTGTTTTATTCATCCTTTTCCATTAGACCCCAGCTTGAGTCAGAGGGTATGCACAGAAATGCTGGTATGATTTGTTTTGTGGAGACAGTGGGCTGTTGCAGGCTCTTGCTCAGTTTCCTATGGAATAATTTTTTTTGTGTATTTTCCCGGTTGCAACCTATTACAGTTAGAGGGATGTGTGAGGTGTGGGTTTTGATTTAACTGTGGTCATACTTCTGACAACTCTTCCACTGTCTGCAGTCACTGACATATTGACTCTCCAAAGTGTAAGGGTTGCTTTGAGTGATTTGGACAGCCATAAATGTGCTCCCTTCCTATGTGCCTGTGCATTCTCCTGTTTCAAAGTGATAATGCAATGTGCAGCATACAGCATAATCATGTTGCTATTCCTGTGCCTCTTTTTAATTTGTAGATCAGTAATTTTGAGTATATAGGTGCAAACATAACGAGAAAATAAATTAACAGTAATAGGAAAGATGTGAGTTACTTACAAATAAATTATCTTTCCAAATATCATGGAAGTAACAGATATGGGAATTTTTTCACACAGCATGAATTTCTATCTGCTTTTGCAGGGTGGCCTACTTTTTGAAAAAAAAAAAGTTTTTGAGAGAGTTTTAGCATTTCAGAGCAGTAGGGATCTTTTTATATACATGTGTAGAAGTAATTGCTAATCTAAACTGTGAATGATTGGCAGATGATGGAAAAGAAACAGTGTTCTTAAGTTTAAATAGCATCAGTTTCTCACTACAGCACATAAGGAGGACCACAACCAAAGTAATATGACATAACTATTTTTTTTTTCTATTTTTATTAAGCCCATGCCTGGGCTGTAACTCTTCACCACTGACAGCAGCACAGAATGTGCTACCTGTTTAAATTTCTTTTCATGGCATAGATGAACAAGGAACAAGGAGAGCACGGATGGCTGTAATGTCAAGTAGAGCAGAACGTAGAACAGGGTACTAGAGATTTGATCTATAGTCTCATTTCTACAGCTGAGAAGAAACAGCATGTCATAGATAATATGACATAAAAAGTAAGTAAAAAATAATTTTTTAAAGTACTTAAATAGCTATTACCTATACTTGAAATTATTTGTTCTGTATGAAGGCCATTTGGAAACACAGGGCAAATGGAAAGCTTGTGACAGGATACCAAGGAGAAAAGTCATCTCCAATAATAATTTAAAGTCCTAAAAGTAATCTGAAAAATCTTCCCTGTACATACTGCTAACTGTGACTACAGGCCTATTTTACTTTTCCTTTCTGGAGCTTTCAGCACCTTTTATATCTTCAACTGACTAGCTAAGATATGAACAGTCACAAGACTTGGATCTTGGGGGTGGAGGGTGCGGTAGCGAGGAACACCCCCCATAACAGCACCAATATTAGTTACAAACGGTGTAATTCTTCTTATATGGAAATATGTATGAGCAGCCCTTTTTGGGTTTGAACGTTTTCAAGTCTTGTGTGTGTGTGCTTTATGCTTTGGCCTCTTCAGCATTATTTCTGGTTTTCTTCCAGGACAGAACTTTTTAGGAGTTCGCTATCTGTGGGGTTTGTGTTTGGGGATTTTTGGTGCTTGTCTTTGGTTGGTTGCTTGCTTTTGTTTTTGTGGTTTTGTTTGTTTATTTGTTTTTAAATTCCTGACTTTTGCCTCAAGATTCCTTTCTGGTTTTTAATAATAGTGTTATTCCTTAGTAGACAACTGAGAATCCTCTCTCTTAGGGATAAGTCTGTAGTTGGTGAGCACAAAATGTGTACTGGACTTTGGGTTAGCATCAATAACTTGGTAATGTTATAGCCAAGAGAATCTGTTCCTGATGCTGGGGTTCAGCCTGATGGGCTGTCTGGAAGTGGCTTCACAGTGCTGCTGTTAGTTTTCTGAAGTGTTCATTTTCTTAGTATTCTGTAGTTACCTCACCCTAGTGTTCAGTGAAATAGTAGGACAAGGCAAAATGAGAATAGTAGTGGAACAGCTCTGTTTTCAGAGCTCACCTACTGTACAGAAGTGAGTGCTATACACTAACACAGACTGGTGTGGAAGAACACTTTTAATTCCCTCAGGAAGCAGAAGTCACTGTGTAGTCATCTGGCAAACTGCTCAGTTCAGATGACAGGCTGCTGGTTAATAAATCACCAACACCCCACCAAGGGACCATGATGGGAAGAAAGTGCATTGGAGGTGAGTCACAAGGGCCCCACCAACAAACATTTCTTAGGTGGAAAGTATGTATGTGGTGGTGAATCACCAACTCCACCAAAAGTCTGTGTGTGCCTGTCCTAATGTTTGTGGGATGACGAGTACTGGTAACGAAAACCTCAGTGAGTAAAAATCAACACCTCTATAGAACACACTATAAGGTTCTGAGCTGATATTTTAAACCTGAGTTTGTTCTGTCTAGCTACAAGAAAATATGCTTTTAAGAGACTCAGTTTTTTGCTCTATAATTCTTAAGACTTTTTTTTTTTGAGGTATAGATTCTATCTGGCCAGGTTCTTGCCCGTAGAAGGCTTTTCTACAGGATGGATCACACTCGAAGTGTGTAAACTAATTTGGGATTTTTGGTGTCTAAGGTGCTGTGGTTGATGTAGTGACATTTTGAAGAGGGGGGGATAAAACTCCTCAAGTTCTATGTTTAATCTCTTCATTTAGTGGAGTAAATCAAAGATGTTACCTGATTTTTTGCTCTATGAAATTTTAGTCTAAGATTGATAAAAACATTATGCATATGGTGATAAATATAAAGGCTGATGTAATTATCACGTAAGTCTGTATCAAAATAAAAGAGACTTGGCTGTAAGAATTTCCTAAGTAAAATTAGATTTGGCCAGATAACTACGTGCCTCCAACTTCCTCATTTCTCCTGTCTGCTTCGTAGGGCAGCTGTGTTCCTTCCACAATATTGCTGCTTCTCACCTGTCCCATTCAGTGGCAATCTTCTAGTCCTAATAAGGCTTGATCCATAAGAGGACTGCTTTCTGTCTCTGTAGTCTTTCTTCATGGGGGTTTCCAAATTTTAAGTTGCAAACATATTAGACTTTTGAGTGGCGATATTGATGCTTTTTTTCAGTTTCCCGAGAGAACTTTCCTGTAGTTAAAAGGGGTGCTAATGGAAGCTAGAAAAAGAAACTGGTGTTTTACCTTATGGGTAAGGTGCAAGGTCTTGGGTAGGTGAAACATCAAATATTGTGTATTAATTATTGTTAAAATTGAATAGACCTTATTAAATGAAATTATTATACGATTAGCAATTACTAGCAAATGTGCATACTAGACAGCATTTGTTTTAGGAGGAGAAAATGGAATTGTCCTTAAAATAAGGGATTTTGGTAACTAACTGAACTTCTCCAGCAAGAAATGAGTTCAAAGAAAGTGATGTTTACATGTCTATATACTGTTTCTTAATGGAAAACAAAACCCAAACAAAGAAGAAAAGAGAAAAGGAACACCTGCAGCCTGCCCAGAATGAATCTTCTTTCAAGAGTAATGTGCTCATTATGAAAGATGTTTTTTTTCTGATTTTTGGGGATTGTTCTTGGAGTACAGTGGAAAATGCAAGGACTTGAAGAATATCCAGAAGGTTCTGATGGAAGGGTACTGAAGACTTTGCAAAATGCTTTCTAAGACCAGTGACTCTGGTAGTGAGGAGTCATTGTTATACAGAAGGGTTTCTGATAATCTTAGGGACACTGTAACGTGGTGTTTGGGCTGTTAATGTCTGTGTCCTGCTCTGTTCCAGGGGAAGTTCAGAGGGATGACCTTTGGACTTGAGCTTCTCAGTGGAGGCTGTCATGTATGCAGGCTGTGGAGCTGTGGGGAGCTGAGAAGATGCTCTCATGAAGCGTGCTGTGCTCTAGCCAGACATACGGCACATGTTCTGATCCTTGTGAACTTAATATCTACGTGAGAGTAGTGGTGACTCTCCTGTATGTGTGCAATGTGCCAGGAATGGCTTGGCATCACTTGGATGGAAGCCTCTTTCATCTTGAGAGTCACCTGTTTCAGAGGCAGCTGGGGAGTGATTCCAGCTCTTTCAGCACCGGTGAGCTTGTGTAAGCTGATTCCTGTTTGAAACACTCAGCCAAAATGATTAGTAGGGTGTTCCTGGCTTGTCGCATGTCTGGCAAGTGGGTTACACTTCAGAACAACGTGGCACTGCTCTCCCTGTCTCAGCAACTGTTTGTGGCAAAATGAGGATATGGGAGAGGAATAGAATGCCTTTACTCTGCACTTCCTTAAAGTGGTGCTGCAAGTGCAGAACTTTTCTTTCCGTTGCTCTTAATATTTGAGTAGTGACCTTTAAGTGTTTCTTTCAGGGAGATGATATGAGCATAGCTCACACACATGCATGCTTGCTTTATCTATGCTCATGTTTAGATGCTGACTTTATAACTTGCTCATATAGATCATATATCTTTATCTATGTAACTTACATAAAAAAGTAATATGTAGGGTATTCCTTTTTGTAATGGCAAGAGCTAATCCTGTTAGGCGTGCTTAGCTTCTTCTGAAGTGGGGTTTTGTGATACCACGCTTAAACATCTTTTGAATGTTTTTCTGAAGAGAAAGCTGAAGAAAAACATTCTTTCTATTAGCTTTTTTTAAGCATATATGTACCGAATAAAGACAAGTTGTGTTTTTTTCTTTAAAAAAATACCCCCCCAAAGTCACAGTTGCATCTTTCCCTCACATCCTATTTTTCCATGATCACAACTCAACTTTTTTTTTACTTTTAAACAACTTGTGTAAAATACCTGCTACCTTTTTGAATGACTCTATAATAGATCTCCAGATCTATATATCAGAAGAAAATTATTTTTTAAAGGGAAAGAAAAAAAAAACCAGGGGTGTGTGTGAGATTTATGACTATGTATACAGATATATCTATCTCTCTATATACCTATATATGTATAGTTGGAAAAGAAGTATTATTTCTAATAAAACTTCATATGAAGCAGAATGTTTTTCATTCTTTGCCTTTTCAATGACATAGAGAGTTAATTTTCATTTAGTGATTTGCCCCTACCCTGTCACTTCACAGTGAATTGGGATTGCAGCATAAAAGCCTTCAGCTTTGTTTCTGTGCACAGGTAAACTGATAGGAAAGCTTTGTTCCAAGTTGGTGCAGGTGAAAACTCATAATGATTAACTGATGAGCTCATGTTTACATTCCTTTTTGCATAAACTAGTTAAAAAACCCCAAACAAAGTGTGACACACGTTTTTATATGTAGAGACATATACATGTAGGCCAAAGGGAAAAAGAGAGGGGAAAGGAAAATACCAAGGTGGGCTTTTTAATAGCCTGACATGTTGACATTTTGTTAACACTTGTAACTCTGAAATTAGCATCTATTTCTTTTTAAGAGAAGTGCTGGGAGTTGTTTGCTTCAGGAAAGGGGATTTTGCAATTCCGTGTTCTTGTGTGGGCTTTAACACAGGTAAAAGTACTGGAAGACAAGAAGTATTGCCATTTATGTGAAGCATTTTTTTTGGCATATTTCAATCTAGAATCGTAGTAAAACTACTGATACATATCACAGGCTACTAAGTGGCAGGTGCCAGATAATGATTCTCACTTATTGCTGCTGATTTGCACTGATAATTTAATTCTGATCATATTTAAAAAGGGCCAGATCATGTTTTTCTAGAGCATGTAGTGCATCTAGTGCTTTTTCATTAGTGTTGTAGATCTAAAAGAGTGAGTGATGCAAGAGATGTGAAGGATTTTATGAATTCAAAAGAAAGAATGATTTCATCTAGCAGTTTCAGGTCAAATGTAGAATCCAAGGTTCATTTGAAGCTCATCTCAATCAGCAGTGTTCAGTTTTGTGCTTTTAACTCTAGTGATTTAATTCAGTTTTATTCAAAATGTAACTCCCCAATACCCTAATTCAGGATGCTATAAATAGGATAGCTGCCAGTACAAATGCCATCCCTGACTTCTCACTCTTATTGTGCTGGGGATGCTGTTTCTCTCAGTACATCTTGGCACTGGAGTTCATCGTTCATTTACTGGTGCTGCCATGAAATATCTTTTCATTCTTGGCTTTAATGTAACCATAGTTATTAAAACTACCTTAAGGATGCTTTTGGAGATACCTGCAAGTCATTGGTGTTAGTCCAGCTAGCATTTTATCCCGAATGTAATGAAAACAGTGAAACAATAATGAAATCACGATTCAGAATGATTAAACCCCTCACTGACCCAACAATGACAACACAATATGAAGTTTATGGCCACACTGGCATGTGACTCTAGTTAAGGAGATGAAAATTACACAGTGTAACTGCATCTTGTGCATATAATATGTCCTTTTAACATTAAAGAAATTCATAGAGCTAAGAAGATGGTTGGATTAAAGCACTTAAAGAAATATAAGCAGTTTGATGCAGGAGTCTGTATCCTTGTTGTTAAGAACACGCTTTGTAGTAGACTCACGACACACTGAAGTACAAAATGCATGAACGATTTGTACTTGAGATACTTACGAAAAACCAGGTGTGAGTGTGAGTAACCTATGAAATGTAAGAAAAGAAAATGCATGCTTGTAGAACAAAGACTTTATCAGGACTTCCTCACCTCAGAATGGGATACCTGGACATCAGTCAGAGAAAAGCAGGTTGCAGCTTTATGAAAAGTGAAGTGCTGTTCATTTTAATGGCTGTGCTGCCAAAGGACCTGGTCGTGGATGAGGGTTATGCTGTGTGCTTGCAGCACTGGGCAGTGTCAGCCTTGGAAGAGTGGTCTGTACCATGCTGGTTAATTTATTTAAAGCTTTGGAACAGATTCTGTTAATATTACTTGGCTGACTTTCTGCAGGTTACCTTGTGAAGCAGAGTAGGGAAATGCTGACAACTCCTCCAAAATGCCAAGTTCCAAAATACATTTTAGTTTTTTTGGCTAATGTTTTGTGTGTTTAAGTCCTGCAGTTTTTGGTTTTTTTCCCATGGAAGTAATAAAGAGGGTGGTGGTTATTGTTGTTGTTGTTAATTAAACCAGGGACTCCCATGGTAATCATGACTTCCCATGGTAATCATGACTTTAGGGATACGGAAGAAAGTTACCCAGATGTCACCAGTGCAGAAGGTGAGATGGTCAGACTGGATAGTCTAGATCATCAAGCTCCTTTAGATTATAATATGCAACTACAAAAAACAGTTGAAGTGACTGCCTCACAATTTATACCTTTCTCCTGTTATTGCAAAGATGTATTAGTTCCACTATCACTGGTGGAATGGTTATGGAGGTGAAGTTTCTCTCTAGCATGGTTGAAGAAAAACATTTGTGCTGTCCTGGTTGCCTTCGGTTTGTTATTAAGAATCCTTCATTCCATTATATGACTGATTTCCCTGGAAGTAGATTATCTCTGGTCAGCAAAAGGCTGTACCTGAGCAGCTAACATGAGACATACACTGAGCTTCTGAATTGTCACTGTGGGATATTTGTAAAGTGTTTTGTTTTATTGAGAGTTAGGACAGGTTCTGTCTGAAGTTGGTCTCTTCCCTAACTGTTCATAGTAAGCATATTTTCTTGATGGATTTGGCCTGGTTCTTGCCTAGAGTGGAAGGTGAGGGTTCATTGAAGAGCATGATTCCTAATTGTCTGTCAAGTGCATCCTGTTTCCTTGTGTTTTGAGAGTTAAAGTCTCCATCGCAGTAATTGGGGCTTGCTCAGAGCTCGGTTCCCTTGCACAGTAGTCTGCCAGTCAAAAACTGCCCTGACAGCTTTTGCTTTTTCCTGGTCAGGTATCATGGAGGGATTCAGCTGGCATTATCAGTCCTCTACATAATGTATGGCAGGACAGAACTTACAGATAGTTGAAATTACATTTTTACAGAAACTTACTTCATGAAGGAATATTTGTGTCAGAATGCTACTCTGGGCTTGGCTTTAGCTTATATATTGTAATGGGAGTGCTTGAAATAATAAAAGCTTGTCAAAAAAATGCATCCACCTTTAGCATCACCCTATCATAGCAGCAGTGCCAACCTTTCCAAGACCCAACAACCACCAGCACCCTGTAGCATTAGAACACTTAAGGAAAGGCTAACACCTGAGTATCAGGACAGTATTAATGAAGTCAGAGATGCCGTTCTTCAAGATGACTTCCAGGGGCTTCTTTGTGCTTCTTACAAATCATTACCACTTGAACTCAAAGCTTAGATCATCTTTGTGGGGAAAAAGGGAAAGGCTGATCTGAGTCAAAAAAGGGAGGTAATCTAGAAAACCAAAAGTGCTGCTATTAAGAACATAGATTTGAAAACATCTCTACTTATATTGTTATTGCATTTAAGCTAAAATAAATATAAATATAGATTTATATATATATATGTACTTACATGAAATCTAGTAGTAGCAGCATTTTTGTTAGAATTGTGAAGTCATAGTCTAATTAGTACACAAAACCTTAGTATTATATGTCTGCTCCGAGTGGTTTGCAGACCAATTGGAATAGGCAGATAGCACATAAAGGAAAAGACCAGCAGGATGGACAGCGGTATGGCAGGCAACTGGTGTGTTGTGGCCACTTTGAGTTTTGGAGTGGACTTCTTTAAAAGAGAATAAGCTAAGGGGCAAGAAAAAAGAAAGAGGATAAAAATAAAATCTTTGAGAGACCAGGCTGGGGAGAAGAAGCAGTACCTGAGTCCTGCCACTGATGCTGTGATTTGGGGCTTTTTCTTGGTGTCCTGGGATGAAACACCAGAGGTGGACCAGGACTTGGTTTGTGCTGGGGGTGGGGATAGGAAAGAGGTAGAAGGACAGGTAAGAGTGGGCTAGCAGTGCTAGTAAAAGAACAGATGAAGCAGTATCTCCTGCTTCATGGCTCTCAGCAGTCGCTGCTGCCCTCTGTACTTGAGCCTCTTTGTCACAGCAGTGGTGGGCAGAAGCAGCCTGGCTTTGCAGGGTCAAGCAGCCAGTCATGACTTTTCCTGCTCCTGTGTGTTTGCTGTCCTGTGCAATTTGTCTGCTTTATCCCTGTCTGGAATTGACTCTGCTGGAGGAGGCTGCTGTCCAAATTAACTTAAGACGCTACCAGAGGCCCACTGATAATAAAAGACTGAGGTGTGTATTGAAAGAGTGCCAAGTCTGCTTTGTTAGATTGTAAAAACAGTAAAAATTCTGTTTGCAAAAAATGACTGGAGCGTGCAGTGTGGCAAATGTGTAGCTTCTGCTGCTGGAATTTGAGCATAGAGTGCTGATGATAGTGTGACTAAAAAGACATGAATATTTAAAAAGTATTGAAAAGAGTTAGGAATGAGATTTGTAAGTGCAAATGTCTCGAAGTCAAAGTAGGAAGGCTTTTAAAAGGCAGAAATGGGATTGCTTAGATATCAAACTGGTTTTGATTGTATGCCACTTTGATACTTTCAGCAAGCTAGGAAATTCTCTTGAGCCAAAGCTGGAACATCCAGGCTTAGTGAGTGAAAAGTAGTAATTTGGTTCTTGCCATCTTAAGACCTGCCTTGTGATATCGAGTGTGACATAGTGAACCTCAGCTGAGAACATGGTGATTGTGCCTCCTTTCACTTCAGTTTCTGGGAGATTCTGGATAAGAGGTTGTATTAGGTTTTCTGTGCCTGGTTTCTTGGCTGCATCATGCTCACCTGTTGAGGAAGAGGTGTCCTTGACTAGTGAGCATACACATAATATCAGCTTGTCACTGCAGTAGGTTTGCTGCACATTCTAGTGCAGATCCATCCCTAAATCTTTGGTGCCTTTAACACAGGTCACCTGAAACAGGAATATTACCAGTCTGGCAGGAGCCCAGCTGAGGCAATAACATGCATCATCAAATACTTCCATAATGCTGTCACTGGAATAGCTAATGGTTTTTTCTTGTTATCTGGCCTAGCTCCTTGCATGACATATAGATTAGTTTTATCTGCACTGTGCGAAATTAGAAGTAACAAAACCTGAAATAAGAAGTAGCTTATCAGCTCCTGTTCTGCAGAGGCAGAAATAAAAACTGTGTAAATATTGGCTATGTTTCAGCATCCTGTATTACAAAACATGTCATGCAGAAGTGTACGGAGAAAATGAATAGGGGATTGTACTTCTAAACACAAAAGGGCTGAGGGAAGAGACATGGCTCTGCATGAGTACAGCTGGGAGGTGCATCCATCTCTGCTAGAGAAACATGGGGTCCACTTTTCAGCCTCTGCCGTTTGTGCTGCACAGATTTTTAGGTTTGGAGGTTCTGAACTTTGTAATGATCAGGAGGTCCAGCTCTGTGTTTTCAGACAGAATTCCCCCCTCACTTAATTTTTAAAAATATTAGCATCCCCCAGTGGTATTCTTTAGAGAGTATGGTTGTTTGCCTTAATGGAGCTTGCTGGGAGGATTTGGGCTTATGCACTGCTGTTGGATCAAAGATAAAATTACCAGTCAATGAAATGGAAGTTAGTGTTTTGGTGTCCTAGCCACTTATTTGGTTCCCCTAATAGATTTTGCATTTTTTAATGTTGGGAGTAGTGTTTATGAGCAGTACTAGTCACTGTCTGGTTCTCTCTGGTTTCTGCATTGTAATGGTGCAGAAAGTGATGCCTTTGAGCACATGGTTCTAATAGATTCTGTTTGTGCCACTACATAATTGTCTGTAAAGTGTGTGCTAGTAATCTTTATCCTCAAGATTCTGTGTAAATATAGGGTGTTTCAAAATAAGGAAAACCCTTTAAACCCTTTAATATCACTAACACCTCCAGAAAAGTGCCCTTTTTTTTTCCTTAAGAATTTAAATAGAGGTTTTGAAGATGGGTAGAATTAATCAATAATGGTAAAAGGGACCTAGATCTGTGGACCAGATAATTTCCTTAAAAGGATGTTACAGGTTACAAAAATAACCCTGGGCCTGATCAAGTAGTTTTCCTTAATAGAAGACAGGCAGCTAACACTTCTGACCATTGGGAATGAGCTGCCTTGCTCTGCTTTTGCAGAAAATCTCTCACAATTTCTAATTATTTTATAAGTTTGTAAGATACTCAAGGATGAGTATTTCCTCCATCGTTTGGAAGCAATTTTGAACTCAGATCTCTGACCTAAAGTTAGACTGCTGCTCTTCAGTGTTGCAAATTGAAGTGAGGCAGTTTTGCTCCCTGCGATCTCATCATGCCAAACCACTTCTATTTATACATGCACACCATCTTTAGAAATTCAGTAGGGCGTTTGTAAGGAAATGCCTGCTGCTTTGGCAGCTGGGTGGGGAGGAAAGGAGGTACTGAACTGTGTTTTTCTGTAGACCCTGCAAAAATTACTCCTTGTGGGTGACCTGTGTGTTCTGAATAATCAGACTGCCTATCTTTGCAGCAGTTACAGGTGGGCCCGGAGCTGGTGGGGAGAGTGTTGCTAACTTTAAACTAGACAGCTTGAGTAATCACAGCAGTGTAGCTATGGCAACACAGAGCTCTGCTTGGCCTAGGCACTTTTTTTAGGCAAATTTTGGAGCCCATGTGGAACTCCATTCTTACGCTCCTGTTAGTACTTGGCATAGATCATTTTAAGTTAACGAGATGGATATCCACCTGAGGGGGGTGTGGGACTTCCCCACCATTTGGGATCAGTCAGGCTTGCTGAAGGAGACCTGTTCATGCTGGTGTCTTCAGTCAAGTCCTTGAGGTGGTAGAAGTATTGATATGTCTATTTACTACGTGTATGTTATGAGTTGTTGGGAAGGGTATGTCTGGCAAGAAATCAGACAATCATTTTGTGCAGTGCAGCCTTTGATAGTCTGGGTCAGATCAAACAGCCCCTTCGAGGGGAGGGAAGACTCTTCTTCCCTGAGAGCAATGAACTTGTTCAGGTAGAACAAGCTTCAGGAGTACGAGGGGGAAGCAGGGACACAGCTGGAGAGATAGGAATTAGGGATGCTCACAACAGGAAGACCAATCAACATAAATTGTGGTGAAGAGGGACCTTGTCTTCCCCTAAGAAGCAGACTTAGAGAGCCAATTATAACACTTTAGTCAGAATGTGGAGGCTTGTTTCAATTTGAGAATCAACCAGGAGTGGATCAATTAGAAAACGAGGCTGGCAAATGGGTCATGTCCTTTCCTTTTTCCCATCTGCTGCAGCAGATGTCTATCTCTTGCCTGTTTGTTTTAGTTTTATTGAAGCATTGCTGTAGTAGTTTTCATTCTTTAGCAACTTCCAGCAAGTTCACTTTTGTAAATATAGCCATGAAGCAGAATCCATGGAAGCAGCCAAATCTCAGTTCAGTTATATTTGCCTCAGCTGTCAAGTACTGTTGTAAGCAAGGGAGAGAGTGCTTACAATCCATGTTGGAAGAGCTACTTGAAATTACTGGGATTTTTGGGTCAGTGATGGGAAACACAACTGCCTTTGGTGCTGGTGAGGAAGGAATATGCCATTTGGTCGATCTTGCACTGTTTTTTTGCTTTCAAGAAAGGGTGATTCAGTTCTGTCTCAGAGGCTGGACTGGTCCTGGATCTTGTCCTAATGATCTTCACTTAAGTGTTTTCTTGTAGCAGTAATGTCATCTGTATATTTGTTATAGTAACACATGAGAAATACAAAGGTGCAGTAGTTTTTGAAAAATTGCTTCCCACTATATACACAAATATAAGAAGTCCCTAGTTTATAACTATTTTCATTTTACTGCATCTTCTCAAGGGATACATGCATATTTTGTTTTAGTTTTCCTACCCAACTGGGAAAAGAAACTCATTTCTTATTCAATTAAATTAGTTTCTATAAATTAATCAGGAATAATTGTGTTTATATGGGCCAAGACTTCCTCAAGGGGACATAAAATGGGGAGTGATTTAAAATATATTTATTTAGAAATCAATGGCAGTTATTTGAAGCCAGCAGTTGAGATGAGTGTGGATGGCAGTAGTGGAGCAGTTTGTCAGATTTATTACAAGAGTCACAATAAATCAAACAAATGTTGTTAATTTACTTTAACAGAGAATAAGCAAATAACAAGCATGGTAGGTTTGATAAGCCACAATATCGAGTCTTGCTGAAACTATTTAATGAAATACAGGTCTGATATTAGGACTAAGGAATATAGTGGGGTTTCATCCTTGCAGTGTGTGTGCAATCCTAATACAGACTGAGATACAGTCTGTATCCCAGGAGTCCAGTTACATGCTTATAACTGGTTTTTGTGGCAGTTTCTAGGTGTAGTTGCCCTGTTAGGTGAGTGTGTGTGTGCAAATATAAAATATCTAAAGCACACTTACGGAAGTCAAGCTGTGATGCAGCACCAATATGAGAAATTCAGTCTCCTGCTTTGCTCAGAGAGTTGAGTTGCATCTCGTACCTGCTGTTTTGCCTCTCCCTTGCACTGGACGTGTTGCTCTTAGTCCATCTGATCCTCATTCTTCTTTTCTACTCTCCCTACTCTTTTTACTGTCAATCCCTCTCACTGTTCTGCCCTGGTTCTTTTGGCTGATGGGATACTCCTCTTTTTTTCTTCTTTTGCTGTGTAGTAAGTAAAACTAAACTCAAATGAAGCAAAGTGAATTGGTTTGTATTAACTTATTCTTATATGCAATAAATATACAGTTTCAATTATATCCAGTATAAAACAGAGAATATAAAAGAAAAAAAATCAATAACCTGATTTCTGGTATGGTTTTCTATCCAAAATTTGTCTAGTCCTTTGACTTTACCAGAGATAGTGAATATCAGTGAGTAGCTGTTTCTGTTTGTGTTGCATTTCTTTTACCTAATCTTGTTGTTACTATGTCTTATTAAATATACAAGTCAAAAATGGAGCAAATAATTTGATTATTACCAGTTCATTAGGCTTAAAACATGAATTAGAGCCAGCTTCAGCTTAGAGATTCATTCACGTGGCTCACACTGAGGTTGGTGAGAGGCACATGCATATTCACAAATCCAGAATTTGGCTCTATGCCTGAGTTTTTAGTAGACCAGTGTTCAGTGAAGGCTCTGAGGTAGTAGATCATTTGTTATTTACAGCAGATAATGAAACATTACTCTGATTTTATTCAAAGCTTTGTTACATAAACGCCTTAAGTTGGTAAAGGAAAAAATACTCTTCCAATGCATTAAAATATAAATAAGAAGAGGAGCTGTCTATTTTGTAAATGACTTAAGATCTTGTTTAGAGGTGTTTTAACTGGAAAAACAGGCTGACAAAATACTTGCTTGGACTTCAGAGTTCCTTGGTGTGGCACTGGGCTCTGGCTGTATCTGAGTCACAGGTGTGCTTTCCTCCCAGCAGCTGGCTGCTCCACAAATGCCACTTGGAACTGGAAACTTTCAAAAATATTTCACAGCATTCTTGTGGCTAGAAATGCTTCTCACCACATGAAGTTTTCGGCTCATTGGGCTGCAGGGAGTGGCAGGAGTTTTCCTGTAAGGTGAAGCCACGCTTGCTGATCGCGCCTCGCATGGAGGGCGCGGTTCCTGGACCCCACGGCCGTCCCCCTCCTGGGAAACCTGCAGCTGCCCTTGGACCAGGCAGGGCACTGTCCTGCCCAGGGGAGCAGGTGCTTCTCTGCAAGCATAAGGCATCCTCTGGGGAGAGGCTGCACACTTGTTTTTCAATAACACTGTGTCATTTAGCAGTGGTTTGGTTTTGGGATTTATTTTCTCCTTTGCACTGGATTTCAGCATCTCTTCCAAAGTAGGAACAGTAATGAGGAGAGCAGTAAGGGCTGAGTTGTCCCAGCATAGTCTCTTTAATCATTACTTTTGAAATGAGTTGTTGATCAGTGAATAAAATCTAAATTACTGGTTTTGGATTAGCTCCAGTTTAAAGGGGCATTGGTCTCTCTCCTGCTGGGTATGTTTTGAGTAACCTTGAATAGGTGGTACAATACATCATCATCCAGTACTGTGGCTGTGTTATCCAAATAGGTGCTGCATCGTGTATAATTACAGTCCAGATATCATTGCATGCCATGCAATCAAAAGCAGCAAAATTGCATCATGATTTCACTATGTAAAATACAGCAAATTGAGTTGGGTGTGATGGGGAGGTTTGTAGAAGCAGATGATTACCTTCAGCTCTTATGCAGGCAACTGATTTATTTCTCAGAAAAATGTGTTTTCTCCTTCTTGCTATAGCCAGAGATGACTTTAATGCTGAATGGCTTTAGTCTTCTGTAGGGCTTCATTTAAGGAATTTCCCCCTCCTTGTCTGCACGCTGGATAGAACAATGCCCTAGAAATCAAAAATAGAAGTTAGTGTCCCAAAGGCAATGTCTGTCTGCCAGCAGTATGTATGACTTGTTTGGTGGCAAGTGTTTTAGAATTGTGAGCATGAACTCATTTGGAAAAATGTAAAACCTGATCTCTTCTCCTAGATTTAATGCTGTCCCTCTTCCTTTATTTTTATACTTGTATTGTGCCCTATGAATTTTAATTCTTTTAATTTACATCCTGTGGCAAGTGCATCTGTGGAGCTTCTTACCCACAGTCAGGTTCTCTGCAGCAGATGTTGACAGGCTTAGCTGTTTGCCTCATGGAGATGTGCATGCTGCTATGCATTTATATTACAATCCAAATCATCCCTTTAGGATGCTATTCTCGGTGTGGCTTTAAATATCTGCAGGGTGTCTTGAGATCTGAGAAGATGGGGAGATCCCTAATTCCCATGACCCCACCAGTATTTCCATTTAAAATGGAAACATTCTGTCACAGGTTGAGCTTGTGAGAGACTGGAGGTGACAGGGAATGTGTGATTTTCTTCTAAGATATTTCTCTTTGGGAAAAAAAATAATTGTATGGATTACTCCTTGAAGCCTATTTTAATTGAAAGTTTTCCCCATTTGCTTTGTGTAAACACTGATTATATATTTTTTTAAACCATTAGAGCAGGAATTGGCCTCTTTTTAAAGAAAACACACACCACCACTTGCATACCTTTCATACGATCTGACACAACGTGATGGGGAGGCTGTAATGCTGCCCTCCAAATGTATGACATGCTCTGTGTCCCTCCTTAGATTAATGACTGAGTCCTCACCTTTGTAGAAAGTGGCAGCTGCTGAGAAACGGTGCCAAGAGATGGGGAATGCTGGATCTTCAGCCTTCTTGCAGAGTACCACGTTTCAGGTCCCAGCTGGAGGTGTGGGGAGGGGGTGGGAACTAAAACTGACGAGCACCCATGGCAGGGCTTCCACAGAAACAGGTGGTGATAATCTGCACTTATTTATATTTCCAAAGTTACAAATTGAGTAATGACAGATAAGCTAGAATTATTGTTGAGGCAGGAGGGCTAGACCAGGAGGCAGATTAGTTACATGCAAAAGTTAGTTTTGTAAATCTAGTAGGTATCTCACAAGCCATAAATCTTAAGAAAACTTGTGTTCTGCCCTTTCATATTCATTCTGTATTTTCTTTTAAAAATGAATTTGATCTTAGTACTATGATACATCTGAAAACTTGAAATTATATCATGTTGCTACTTTGCTAGTTGCTTGAAGTGTATTGAAATAGATGAAAAATCTGCAAGACAATTTTGTTTTCTTACCTGGGGTGCATGGCTAAACCCGAAAGCAAGAATCCCTCCAAATAGCAGCTCTTCAATGGAAATACTATGCACTGAAATGCTCTGAGTGAATTTAAAACCCTGAAATAAACCTGTTTTTCAGATAATAGATTTACTATGGGACAGGATCTAGCAAATAATTTAAATTCATAGGTTGATTTAATTTTGTCACTGCAGCTGAAATAGTGCTTTTTAAAATTAAAAATTTAAAATGAAGACTTGTAAGACTGCTTCCCACCCCCATCTCTCCTCTTCTTATCTCAAGGTAAACTGGAAAGATCAGGTATCCATTACAATTCAAGCTATTACTATGTAATGCCTTGTGTGTACACACACACTCTTCCATCTCCCAATGAAATCTTGTATTGAAGAGATTTGTTGGTATGGGAGCTATAGGTGTACATCCTTTTTGTCCTTATGCTTTTAATAGTGTAATTTTCCAGATTCTTTCATAATTTTTTATCATCAATAGGATACCATTCTACTCCTTTTTATGTTTTTCTACTGATTCTATAAAAAAATAAAATATAGCTTCTGCATACCTGTCTGTAAATTCTGAGGTAATTGGAAAAGGTTGCACTAGCCTGAATAGTTAATTAAAGCCAAGTATAATAGCTTCAGGGATGCTAGAGTTTAAAAACCAAGTATGCTGAAGTGATGCTTTAAAAGGAAGCTTTCCAAATTTGCCTGTGCAGTGGTAAATTAAATTTTAATGTAAATTTGAAGGCACATAAATTTGCATACAGAAATCTTTTGTGTGTGCATTGTATATTTAATGAATACCTGTAAAGTTGAAAGGTTGCAAATACATAAACTTCCAGAGATTTAATAGTTTTGAAAATAAAACCTAAACCTTCACACAAGGTGCTATGTGTTGTTCTACATTTTACAGTGAACCTGCGCATTTCTAATGGAAGGCTGGACAAAATCTATCTTTACACAGGATTTTTTCCCAGGATTCATTAAAATCTGGGTTCGCTACATGTGAAAAATGATGGTTTGCAGGGAAATAAATGACGAACTAGAGGACTGAAAGTCCTGGGGTTTTGTTTTATTCATCTGAAATGTTTCCTTTGGGCAGAGCTGATTGAAAGAAAAGGAAAGGCTTAGACAAGAGGAGATCTCAGCTACAGCTGACTGGCAAACAGCCTGCGCATTCAACCCCAGTTTATGGATTATTGATTGGAGAGGAGATGAAGTGCAGCTCCTATTCTCAAGGCAAGCCGACTGCCTTACACTGAGTGCAGCTTAACTTTCTTTCTTAATTAGTGTGGAATACATAATGTGCGTGGAAAAAAGGAGGTCTTGTTAACAGGTCAGAAGAAGTTAGGTTAGCCTGTGTATTGCCTGTCCCAATGAAAGCAAAGTCAGGAAAATCAACCTGGGTTTTTTTTCACTTAGTTTATAAATGTAAGTTTCTCTTTGTATGTGTGTATATATATTGTGTCTACATATTTTTCAGTTGAGTGCCTCGTCAGGTTTTAAAAATGAGGGGTTTATCACAAAAGTCTAAATTCACTTCAACAGAGAAATTCAAAGCAATGAAATATTATAAACAGAGGTGGCTCTGCAAGGAATGGACAGTGAAACTTGATTAAACACCCCAAGAACTACAAACAAAACAAAATACAAACAACTCTTACCTGACCCCAGCAACAACTAACCAAGGTCTAAAAATTATGCTTTTGAATTTAATGAAAAACAGATTATGAAAATGGCATCTTGGGCAACATTTTGAAATCATAACTATTTTTATGAACATAAATAGTTTTCACTAATAAAAGGGAAGTAGTATGGTATCCCCTCAAGCCTCTATACTTAGTCTTCCTACTGCTATGAAGCAAGTGCTTTTCTGTAGTTACGACCTGAATATGTAATACTCTACATGCATTTTTCTTTTCTCCAGAGTAGCCTATGGGATTTTGGGTTAAATTCAATTTTCATATCTAGTTGGCAGAGAATTTGTGCAGAAATTAAATTAGAGGGCTCTGCTGGCTTCTGCCTGTGTCTGCTGTGGAACAAGGGAGGTGAATGTAAGATTGATGATATGAAGAAGCAGGATTGCCCTGATCTGGTAATGCCATAATAGTGGGGTGACCCTTAAAGGAAATCTTGTTTGTTTT
This sequence comes from Pseudorectes ferrugineus, assembly GCA_008033365.1. Classification (NCBI taxonomy): domain Eukaryota; kingdom Metazoa; phylum Chordata; class Aves; order Passeriformes; genus Pseudorectes; species Pseudorectes ferrugineus. The sequence continues at coordinate 125,132 of QWTY01010209.1, read as the reverse complement.
TTTTTCCTGTCACCTTGTGCAAGGATTTTGCAGTCCTATGTTTTTGATATTATTTAGCATGCTAAAAAGACCATTTTATTTACTGTCGTTATGATTTCAGAACCCAGCAAGTATTAGCTCGTACAAATTAGTGAAAAGTTAGTTGTGTTGCTATAAGGAATATTCTTGAACATGAGAAATAACGTAGAGAGATGGCTAAAGTGCCATGTGGCAAAGCAAGGAGATAGAACATAATTCTTTGCATTTCAGGTATGAAAAATGTGAGGGCTTACTTAGTAAAGGTGGGTATCAAAAAACCCTGAAAAAACAGGAATCAATACAAAAACTTATTTTTTCTCATAAATGTGCATCAGGAGGGGAAGGGTGAGGTCAACATAGTGCTACAATGTAATCAGGATGGAAATGCTGCATAATAAGAAATATGTTTGAAATTATTTTTCTGTCCTAGGATAAAATCTTAGCTGACAAAGGTAAAACATAATTGGTTGGAAATGTAAGAAAAGGTTCAAGGAGTCATTTGGAATTCATAGAAACCATTAAAAAAGATAGTTGCACTATTTTGCAGCATCATGGTTTTAATTTAATTAGTAATAATGATTTGACTTCTGCAGGCCACTGCTGTGGGGCAAATTTTGTGGGGGAAAAAACCCTGTCAGGGAGATTTATTTGGTGTCTGACAGACTTGACAAGGGCAGATAGTGGGTTCTGGTATAAACCTAATTTTAGTGTAAAGGCAGGAATAAATTGCTAAAGTTTACTGACCTACAGGAATGTGGAAGTGTGGTGAATGATATGTTGTGTATGTTATATTAATTCTTTCCCTCAAAAAAATTTCCACTAACCCTGAACGGAAACACTAATGTTTGTCATTGCAAGTGTTCTGCCTGACAGCCTGAGTCACCACAGTGCCACGGTGGCTGTCCCCTGGCCACCTACCGTGTGACCAGCAGCAAATGGAACTCATGGGCTCTTTCACGGGGCCAGTAAAGCCCCTGGTCACTCACAAGGGCCTGAGGGTGACTCCAGCAGGATAATCATGTTCTAGGGTGATCCAGTGTTTCTGTCAAGGGATTGGGGCTCCTCAGACCTTGCACTGCTTGCTCAGAGTGAACTGACGTGGCTGGTGTTCCTGGGGCTGAAGGAGCAAGGTGCTAGCCCAGCTCTGGGCAGTCTTTGGTCAGTGCAGAACAGACAGTGCTGGAGGGAATTGCAGTACGCCAAGAAGGTGTTATGAAGAGGGTCAGTTTAGGCCTGTGTTGAAGAGTTGATATTTTAGTTTGAATATTTTGCTTTCAGGAACAATTTAAACAAATGGTGGCATAATGTGACAGTCACTGCAAAGGAGTTTGCAGACATGGGAAGGAAATATTGCATAGGAATGCTACATCAGGACAGTTCTTTCCTTGGGTTTAGGGCAGAGACCTTTTAGTAGGATGTTATGTGTACCAATATTTACTCAATTGCCATCTTTTTTTGAACTTGATCTGTGGATTAATAGAGGCTTTCTTTTCCAGAGCAACCTTCTGATGCTTCTGTGTTGCTGATTGTATGGGCAGTACTTTATATAAGCATGAAGAAAACACAAATTCTTCTGTGAACACCTTGTAGCATAATGGTATTGAAATGAAACTCAGGGATGCAATTCAGAAGAGATCCTACCATAAATTAATGAAAAAAATATTGCTATTTTCCACACTGTATGTGATATTTGTTGTTGTTTATATTTAAGTACACTGGCACATTAAAAAAAATTTGCAACCCAAGACAACTCAGGACAGCAGTTCATAATAAGAGCAGGTATAAAATTATATACTAATGCAGATAGCACTTCCTAAATATACCTGGAGAAGAGTTCTTCTAATGATGTTCTAAAGAATATATAAGTATTGAATTGTTAATTAGTATAATAATCTTTATGGATGATGCATGACCCAGAATGATTTAATTCTAGCTTCTGAGGTCAGTTTTGCCTATCCATTCTGTGAACCACTGTCCTGTTCTGGTTTTACCACCAATTATTCCTCTGATCACAGTACATATGTCTAGAACTGTAGTGCCTTTACTTGATGAATGCCGTGATAGTCAGCAGAATACATTGTTTTGCAATCTCTTTTTTAAGGTTAAACTTTATCACTGACAAAGATTGACAGCTGTTGAAACTACTATAATGAGGATTTTACTCCCACTGTCTGTGCAAATTTATCACTGAAGTTTACTTTTCTCATTTAGCTGTGGAAGTGTTTACTTCTGTTGTTCCCCTTGTGATCTACAGCTGTGTTCCTTTCCTTATCAAAACAACATTGGCTTGTGTACTTTATATTAATATAAAAAATTCAGAGTTGGTGCAACAAACAATGGTTATATGATAGAGAGGCAAAGGAGGTATTCCTTAAAAATAATAATCAGGATCTTGTTATCTGTTCTGCAGTGTTTTCCATGGTTACACATGGCCTATGGAATATGATTTGAAAAGAACTGGTGAGCTTTTTGTGCCAGCTGTTACTCGTGATGTCCCCAGCAGACCTTTTTCTTCTCACTGACATACATGCACAGGGAGACATCAATAACTAATGTTGATAGACAGGAGAGTTGCTCGGGTCTAAATCATTTGGTTGCTGCATGAGCAGCCCAACCTGCAGCACTTTTCTAGGAAGCATTCCAGATGCGCTTCTCTGTGCTTCCAACAGGATGAGTACGAGTTTACTCATTTTGGAAGTAGTTTAGAATTATAAACTTCATGGAGCCTTTCAGAGCCTTACAGTACTGCAAAGGTGCAGTTAACCACTTGAAGCATCTCGAAGGTCAGTGGTGGTTTTCTTGAGGTGGGAGGCTGTCATCCTGCATTTTGTCAATTCCTGTTTGTTTTTGCCATCATCCCCCTGACTACACAACCGTGTGCAAAGCCAGGCTTCTTTTTCTCTTCATGGGGTTTGGGCTGTTTATTTTAACAAATCAGTGACTACAACTGTTTTTTTCCATGTGTACTGCATATAAATGTGTGACTTTATAGGACACAGAGCAGAAGCCATAACAATGTATGCAGAATTCCAGACAGGAGGAGATGAACACATTCACACAGTAGCAAAGCCTTATTTAGCAGGTAGACTCATCCAGGTAAATGAGTCACAAGCAGGAAAGGAAAAACAGAAATCATAATCAAAGGAAATTAGTTGTGGAAAGGGACATCCTAACTCACTTGCTGATTGGACTTGTCTTTGTTTGTCTTTTTAGCCTTGGTAACTTCTTAGTTTTGTTTTACGTTGTCCTTCTGTCATGAAGGAAGTCTTATTTTTAGTTCCAGTTTTGAACCTCAGACAAAAAGGAAAAATACAGGCAACTCACCCCTGCCCCCCAAATAGTTATGTGTAAAAGCTTGTTAATGAAAACCTATATAAGAAATGTAATATATAAAGAGAGGATAATTCTTCTAAATCTCATAGGTCAAAGCCCAGAGAGCTTTTCTTTTATTATCATGAAGTATACTAGTACACGTGCTGTTAATATGCATATGTATTTCTATTCTGCAGTCTCTCTGGCCTACCGATAGAAAATTCCCTCACATTGCTTATCATGCTTTCCTGTTCTGTTTCCAGTAGTGTGACAGCTTAGCTTTACTTATGTCAATTTAAGCTAGTTTACATTAATATATTTGCTATAAAGTATTCAAATGCCTACTGAAAATCCTTTAAGCTCTACCAAAATGGAGATGGCCTGATCTGGAACATCTTTGATAAACCAGCATGACTCATCCCTGCTATGACAGCTTCCCTCAGAAAAGCAGTGAGTGGAGAGATTCTGGTTTTTTTCTGTTAGATTAAATGATGTGCCTTAGAGATATGTCTGTAGTGATATTTGGTGATTCTTTAAAGGTTTTTGGTTTTAGACTCGATTGGTGTTTGAATGGCAGCCTGGTGGGAATGGAGGTGCTGAAGAAAAATTAACTCTGGCCTTTGAGGAGAAGATATTTTGTCTTATATGAGAATACTAAAACTTAACTGTGATCTTGAATATGAATTATGTTTTTTACTGATAGTATGCATAATATTTAGAAAATTAGGAATACGAGGTCATGTTTGTCTTAGGCACTAACATATCCCACTTATGTAAGAATCAGCTCACAGTTGCTTCCTGGAAGCAAAAGAACGGTGTCTTTAAATGGGGTTAATAACAAAAATGATGTGTATAAACAAATTGAAATAAAAAGATAAACTGAACCAATAAAAAGTAAAATTGTAACTAAATGTACAGAATTTTACTTGTTTAGGGATTGATGAGAAATACTTCAAGATTTTGAATGGACAGTTTTGTGGATGTGTCTTTTTTCACTTTGTGTATTTACTGTGTATACACCTGTGAATTGTTGTCCATGTGTGAGTGCACAGACTTTTCTCTGACCATTCCAGTTAAATCCATGGTTGGATTTTGCAGCCTGTGTGCATAACTCTACCTTGTCCATGTTTTCTTACCAGTTTGCAGAATACCAGCAAATTGACTTGTCAGGTCTGTAGTGAATAACAGGAATGGGATATCGAGTGATGGAAGTTTCTAGTGCACCTTCCATTTCTTTCTCCCAGTGGTCATTACTCTTTTCCTCTTGAAGTTGCACTTCTTCCTAATAACCAGTTTTACTGGAGCACTTGCTTTCCTTGAGGAGAATAAAGCAACTTTCAGGACACTTGGAGCAGATTTGCAAATGCCACACAAAAATGCCTTAACTAAGAATAAGAAATTTTGTTTCATACTCCTTGTGTCATTGAATGATGCTTTAACTCTTGTTAAGCACTCATTAAGTAAATTACAATAAATGACACTGTTCAGGGATGAGATATTACTTAGGGTGGCCAAAGGTGATATAATCTAGCCCAAATGCCAGCTTCCAGTTTGTATCAGCTGAACAATAATAAAAATGAAATAGCTTAATTGGTACTTCTGGGATTTGCTGAAAATATGCTACAGAGGCAGGCAGTGAACTGTATTCAAAATAGCAACAGAAATATCTGTGCTGTCATATTTAAAATTTGCTGTGGCTGAGGGACTTACTTTTCCCTTCCTTTTTTTCCTCCCTCTTCCTCTTGGCTTCTCCCTCTGAAGCAGTATTTGGTTTTCACTGGGAAGCATGTACTTTATAATGGTAAATACTGTTTAGTGTGACATTTTTTCGGGGAGATAATGTGCTTGGGAGTGTCTCCTTCCAGGCCCAATGACTCAGAAGGCTCTGAAAATATACCATGGTGTGGAAAACTTCAGAAGCATTGCAGGAAGAATTGGTGGTGACTAATGCAGTGACAAAACAGTGGGCATCAGATGCATTTTGTGCTTGTGGCTGATCCATGCTTTAACTTATTACATCCTCACAGTGTATCTGATGGACATCAGTGTGATTTGGAATAGCTGCTACCCCTCTTACTATTTGTTACCTCAAAGCATATATATCTGATATACATCCAATATTCATAATCAGTCTTTAATAATCTCTTTTAATATCCTGTCTGCTCTATGTTTGCACAAATTACACTGAAACTAACTTTTTTCTTCTGTAAAATCTCTTTATTGTTCAAGATTAGAGATTATTTATGTTAATTTAAAAGTCAATAAAGGACCTGCTGATAAAAGTTCAAGATCTGTTACTTAAAACAGAAAAAGAGCAATATATCCTTATGCAGCACATTCCAGTTGAATATGGAGGAATATAAATACCATCAGTTAATCATTTTGTATAATTTAAAAACCTGACAAGAGTGGACAAACTGATCCAGATAATGATACACTGATACAGTGGTGAGATGAGATCTTCTTGTCTAGTGAAGAAGGACTCTTCTCCTTTGAAATATGAAAGTTAAGATCCATCTCTCTGGCCAAGTTAACCTTTTGGGGGGTTTACATCTATTTGTAGGTACGTTAACAAAGATGATGATTCCAGCCTGTACCTTTTGTTTTTGGAGGTCCCGATGGAAAAAATTTTCAGTTCTGTTGCACAGGTGGGAGATGGCATTAGGGTGGGTTTCATGTTTATTTCAGTGTTTCTGAGAAACTTATATTTGAGTTGAATTTTCTTTGGTTAGAACTGTTGAACAGACTCTGGGAAATAAGGATCCTGCAAACAATTGGAAGATAGAATAACACACACATGAAGAAAGGGGAATAATAATAATAATAGTGAATTTATTTCTTGAAATAATGTCAGGGATGCAGTTCTAGTAAGCACCAGGGAAATAATTTTGAGATAGGTTTTGCAAAAATCTATATGTTAGGAAAAGGTCTAGAACCTGTGAATTGAGTGTCCTCTCTCATGGAGTGAGAAACTCTACATTGAGACTATACCTGTCTTTAGTGTCTTTCAGGAAAACAGAATCTTGGCCTTAAGCAGTACTTCGTACCCTGTGAAGTTGGTAGGTGAAAGGTTACCAGAAATGCTGGAGTTTGGCAGAATCAAAAAAGTTAAGAGTGAGGTTCTGAAAACATATCAAATGAGATGGTTAACTGTCACCTACAATAATAATAAAACATTACTTTTGATGCATAAAAGCACAGTGGAATTAACTTCACTCTCTCTGAGCTGTTTTGAGTGTTTTGACAAAAGAAATGTGTGTAAGAACTGAACAACAAGGCATAAATTTTGTAATAAGAACATCTGTCTTGGATAAATAAAGTTGCACAGATACATGTCTGGAACAGGGAGTGATTTTTTAAATTTGATTTCAAAGCTTACGTATGTTGAGGTTTTTAAATCTGCTCCAACAATCTCCTGAGCTTGGATAATGCTTTCTCTGTTAGCTCCTTTAATAGCAGCAATTATTAGTCACTTCTGCAAGAGGCCTGTGAGGCTGGAGAAATTTCCATTTATTTTGTTTGACCAAGTTAGTTGTAAATTAAAAATTAAAAAAAAAAAATCTGTATTAGTCTAGTACATCCTTTTAAAGGATAGCATTCCCTTCACAATTGTAAATGTCACTGAGAGGAGCAACACTAGAACCTGAACAGTGAGTTAGCTCAGATTTAGAGCTGCTGTTTGACTCTTGTATTGGAAAGTAGTATGGTGTCCTGGTTTTGGCTGGGATTGAGTTAATTTTCTTCCTAGTAGCTGCTACAGTGCTGTGTTGGACTTAGTATGAGAATAATGTTGATAACACACTGATGTTGTAGTTGTTGCTCAGTGGTGCCCAGTTTAAGTCAAGGACTTTTCAGTTTCCTGTGCTCTGCCACCAAGGAGGTGCACAAGGATTTGGGAGGCAGCACAGCCAGGACAGCTGACCCGAAGAGGCCAAAGGACTGTTCTGTAACATGGAGCATCGTGCTCAGTGTATAAACTGGGGGGAGTTGGCTGGGAGGTGCCAGTCGCTGCTGGGGGCCAGGCTGGGCATTGGTCAGCGTGTGGTGAGCAATGGTCACCTTCATCACTTGTCTTTATTTCTCTCTCTCTCTCTCTCTCTTTTGTTATCCCCCTCCTCTTTGTTACTGCCCCTTTCATTGCTATTATTATTATCATCATCATTATGTTTTACTTTAGCTCTTTGTTTTTCCAGTTCTCCTCCCTATCCCACTAGGTAGGGGAGAGGTGTGTGAGCAAGTGTCTGCATGGTACTTAGCTGCTGACTGGGGTTAAACCACAACTTACGAAAATAAAATGGAAATTGAGATTAAGAAAAAACAAGGACTGTTGTTACTACTCTTGTCTTTTTTTTCACTGCCCATCAGCAGTGGTGCCAGACAGACCAAACATTTAAGTATCTAATTAAAAATGAGTAAATGTCATCGAGGAAAAACTTGCAAGAGGCAAATAATGTCAACTGAAATAAAATTTTCTCATTCAGTTATAAATAAGGTGTTAGAACTGAATATGCACATACTGGGAGCTAAAGAACAGAACATGCAGAAGATGATATTTTGAAGATGCCCTGATATTAGTGTAGTTCTCACTGCTGCTGCAGTTAGAGACCAAACCCTGCTGTAAATGTTCTTGGCCAGTCCTCAGGAACACCCCTAGTAGCTGTGGGGGGTTCAGCCTCAGTTCATGGTGACTTTAACATAACTCACTGCAAAATGATGAGGGTGCATGGTGTATTCTTTTGTTTTCACTTTTAAGATGCTTAGAAGATACTGGTAGATTAGGAAATGAGAATGCCAGCAAACTAGAGGAGACTTGAAAGTTACTGCCCTTCACAGTGTTCCCAGAACTGAAGCCGAGGGTTTTGGTAACTGCATTTCAGTACTTTCACTGAAAAGGGTCTGGCCTGCCTTACAATATATTTGATCATGTGAGATTCTCATTTGAGAATGTGTGTTGCATCTCCCAAATAACTTGCTCTGTCATTGCTAGAATTGCAGAATCCACTGAAAGAAGGAAGTAGCAGCACTATGTTGGGAGTATAGAGAACTTTTCAAATACAAGACTGATTAGAAAAGAAAGTAAATTTAGTAAAAGAAATTTCCATGTTGACAATTCAAATTCTATGGACTTGACCTAATTTGGATTTTCCTGAAGTCAGTGGTAAAAGGTAACAGAATTGGGCCGGAGCTGAGTCCCTTGGGAGTCCCACTTCTGCAGAAATTTAATTTCAAATTGTTTCTAATTACGACTCTTCTCCATTTTTGTGCTCAATCCTGATTTTCATAGTCCCTGTTTAGCAGAAGGCACTGTCTCAGTGTGGCTGGGATCCCAAATGTGCCAATTCTAGAAGGCAAAGCAAGAAGAAATCTGGGTAACAATGAAATAATAGACTTGTCCCTCTTGCAGTCCTGCCTCTCATCCTCCTGACAGAGGGGGGGACAAGAGGGAGCTTGGGGGTAAAACTAGAGGACAGAAACTTCCCTGGTCTGCATGGTAGATCCATTCCTGAAGTGGCAGTAAACACACTGTAGGTCTGTGGTACGTGATAAGGTTTCATAGGTGTTATAATGTGTTTTCATTATTAAGAAAAAGCTTTTAAACACTGTCAGGATTTCTGCGGTGCTATCACAGAACAGCTACATACACATTGCAGTGCACCCTTTGTTGAAGTATTAATGTTGACCCTTCAGTTGAAGATGACTTTTTCCTAAGAGGCATCCTTATCTTCTTCCAGGAAATAGGATACTGGAGTTAAATACATACTGCTCTAGTAATACAGAGTGATTGTTTAGATACACCATACCTTTAAAATATACTGTACCTTTATATTGGTGGGGTTTTTTTCCCCTGTGGTTTAGAACTGCGATGATGGTTCACTCCTCTGTAAGATGAGAATCAATTTCTGTTGTTAAGTGGGTTGTTTGTTTCCAGGAGTTGGTGCAGATGATGTTTTGATTCAGTAAAAGCATTATGCATATTTATTGTCCTCAAAACATTTGACTGGTGGTTTAAATGCCATTTAAGGGCTTAGGAAAGGCTCGGAGGATGCATTAAAAAACCCCCAAAAAACAGCCTAAAGTTCATAGTGATGACAGCTGTTATTCAGACCCGTCAGATGCCAAATTTGAATTTTGGCTAGTGTACATTAACCATAGTTGTGTATTCCTATGCATGCACACATGTAAATGAGCCATAGGTTGCCTGGATAACAGAAGAGAATTGAATTCCTAAATACATAAAATCTTAAGCATAAAACCATATATGTCAGAGAATTTTGTTTTCTGCACTAAAAGCTACAAGACAAGTTGTTGGTACATTTATTTTTAGATTTAATGTACTCCCTTCTCTCTGGCTACTATTCATGAGGTATTTCATCTTTGGTGTAGTATAACTACAGTAGTAACTTTTGGTAGTTCAAGTTATATTAAATGCTGATAGACTTAGTTTATTAAAACCTTTTTAAGGTGAATTTATTACTTTTGCAGTGGATCATTGTTGGCAGTCTTGGAGGCCCGGTCAGGTGTCACCTTCCCTCACACCAGTATGTGTCTTTATTCTTTTCAAAGTTCATATTCTAACATTCTGGACAATTCCTGTGGTTATTCAGTTTCCCTGAACATGGCATTAATACAAGTTTCCATCTGTGATTGCAGTTGCAACGCTATTTTCCTTATTTATTTAGGAAAAAAGTTAAAAAGCTAATTTTGGACTGCTCTTGTAGCCTGGTCTAGATTGTGCTGATCTATATTATGGAGTGGATGCTGATCTGAGGTAGATTCTCTCCTTAGTGGTCAACCTTACCAGTTATTTTTCCTTGTTATTTTATTTTCTGCGTATCAGTTGCTGTGCTACAGCATGTCAGTTTTCACTTTTGATCTTGCTTTCATCTGTTGTCCTTCAGCCATTACTGAAACTGGTGAGTACTAGCTGGCTAGAGAGTTACTAAGAAAGATTTTTGGAGACTTGGCAGTCTAAGATAACAGGGCAAACAGAGAGAACACAGCTGAGCAGTAATGCCATCTGGAGAATAAAAAAGGTTTAGTCCTTTCAAACCTCCTGGTGACTTAGCACATCTCTTTCGTAAATTGCAGGTTTGGCACAGAGAAGTAAACTTCATGCCAGTTTGTCTGTTTCAGAAGTCTCTGTGTGGCAATGGACTTCGTTAGAATAAACGTTGAGAGGTACAGAAAAGATTTTTAAAATTTAGGGAAAAAAGGAATTGTTGGAATCTCACTAAACAGCACTTGAAGTGCTTGACAGAGTAGGTGCCACAGAGAGTTCTGGATTTATCCACTGCTGTATCTATTTCATGTAACACATGCAAAAAATAACTCTAAACACTATCGGACCGAGTTACATGTTTTCTGGCTTGTTGGTTAACATATCCAGGTGGTAGAGTCTGACCTAATTTTCTGTGCTGGATAAACACTGTAATAAAACTGAAAAAATAATTGTTTTGCACTGTAGGTCAATTCTGATGTCTTGTCTGATGTCACAACTTGAGTTGTGAAATTTGATTTTAATTAAAAAAAAAAAAAACAAACCAGCATCTCATTTATTTTTGAGTGCGTAGATTACCAGAGAAATTCTTGCAGAATTAGTTCATGAATCTTTTGCAACATTTTTTATATGTTGTGTACTTTAAGTTACCTTGCAAATATATGCATGAATAGCATTTTATGGTCTCTCTTGCACTCCCTCTTTTTCTTTGACCATACAGCTGATAGACCAGGTATGAGTGGCAAGTTATACAGCTCTAGAAGTAAGTTCTAAGTTATGGGTTCAAATGTACTTTAGCCGTGAAATACAGTGAAATTATGGTTGTGTTTCAATAAATTATGCCATAACAGTACAGACATTAAATTATAATAGTAAAATGTAGTCTTGCAGTCGGGAAGATGAGAGGGGGGAGGGGAAGAGAGTAAAAAATGCAGCTGCTGCAGTGGCCCATCAGAAGATAAATTACTGGAAGGGATAGAGGATGATGCAGAAAAGGGAAGAACAAGATGGGGTAACAAGTGGGATGGAAGAAAATTCTCAGCAAGCTAGAATAGAATGAATTAGGGGAATTTTTACAGGAAAATCCTTTTTTAATTGATGGAAAAACCCCATAAAATGTAGTTCTTTGCCTTCCTATGTGTATATAAAAGGCTGTGTTAAGCACAGGGGAGGAACATTTCAGTGCAATATAATAATTCAAGCCTTTGTTCCTTCAGACCTCTTTTCTTCACCTTGGGTTGTGTGGCCATTTGGAGAATTTTCTGCTCCTCTGAGTTGTGAAGAGCACAGTGAAGAGAAATCTATTCATAGTAAAGTTATTATTCATAGTTAAAAAACTGTGTTTACAGAACTGCAGGATTGTTGGCTGAAAGAGGAAGTTTGACTTTGTAAGTTAATATATATATATAACTGACCTGTTCAGTTTTCAACAGTAGAAACTGGCATTGCACACTCTATACTGTGTGTATTCATACAAGTTCAGATTTTAATTCACAGCAATTAGGACTTCCAGTTCTTTATTGAACTAATACTGAAAATAAAACTTGTGCGAATAAGGATAAAACCCTCATTAGCTTTGATATTTGAAGAATATTTATTTCTCAGCTTTTAACCATGCTGCATACCTTAATATGTATCATTACCACACCATGGAGTTTCTTATGTTCTGTCCTGTCTATAGGCAGCAGCTCCATCAACTGTTTATTTACTGCTTTTTCTGAAAAAGCCTCTTGCTTGGCATTTACAAGAGTTATGTGCCTCACTTATCAGTGCCTCGATGGAAGAAAAGGCTTCTTAATGTAGTAAGCATCTGTTTTTTAATGACTTTCAGTTTGTAAGAAGAAAAATCCAAATTGGATTTGTACTGTGTCTTCACAAGTTTAGCTGATGTTTGATATTTTTTCTACCTCTCCTATTCCTCTGAGAACAGGAGATGGCTACGGAAGGTACTGCTGATAAGATGTGACGCATGTTTAATATGTAACAAAAGTGCCCTGCAAAAAAAAAAGGGTTTAGGAAATGTTTAAAGATATTGAAGTTGCCTGAGGGACAGCCCTCAGCATGGGAAGCTACAGCATGTTGGTAGCTGGAAATCCAGCATGGTTTAGTATAACCAGGCAGACAGAGATTAGCTCAAAATGAAAAAGGGAACAAGCCATAATTTTTCCTCTCCAAACTGAAACCTCTTCGGAGTGTTCAGAACACGATGGAGAAATGTTGGTTATAGATTTCAGAAGTGAAAGTAAAGCTGGCATGGTCTGACAGAGCTGCCCATGCTCCCTGTGCAGAGGAGCTGCAGGATCCGTGGCCTCGTGGGCTGAGGGACCAAACGTGAACCAGTGTGCCTTGGTCTGGCTCTTTATTTCCTCTTTTAACTCTCTCCCACCTCCTCCACTTAAATGAACCTTGACAGGGCAGAGTGGAGTTAACCTGGGCATCAAATACAATCGTGGTGTTATTAAGAAAAGGAGTCTTTAGCATTATTTACAAGCTATATCCTGATGATAAATCTGCTCTAGAGTTTGCCAAAGTGCTGACTTCACAGAAATCTTTGGTAGCTTAAAGGTTGGTTTTCAGTCAGCATCAGATTTCATCTTAAATCTGTGAAAGCGACAGTGATTTCAGAGGGAGACTCTACATACCAAAAGCCAGATGTTGGCTTTTTGCCCGCTCTTGTGTTTAGTGGGTGTAGTAATTTGCTGAAATGTTCAGTTCCTTGCTAATGCTTATTCTTTTGTTATTGTTATCATTATCAATGGAAACTATTTGTTAAAACCTTAATAATTGACTAAGCTATCAGTCTTCACCTGGGTAATTCCACTGAATTTAATTGAAACAGGAAACTTTATATCAAAATGTTGTATCTTACAACAAAGGCCAATTATATATGTTACCATACAGTGGCTTATTCACACAAGAGGAAAAACAGGCTATAGTCTATAAAAGAAAAAATCCTAGGTTTAGGTTCATATTAAATTTAGAATGTATTTCATTCCCTTTAAGTGTAGGTGTGAGAAATTTTTTTTCTGTTTTATTATATAGCACACTCTGAAATCCCTTTGGAAAAAGTTGCAATACCTTTCCCCTTTGGGCAATTAAGAATGTCAATTATATCAGTTTTTCCTGTTGGCCTTTCTATTTCTCCTGTAAATACTATTCCGTTTTTCTCTCCTCTGTAGTTAGTTCCCAGCAGTTGCAAGGAATCTTTCCCTGTCCCCTTGCATTAATACATGTCTTAAAGATTGTAAATGGGCTTTTCAGACTAGTTTCTTCTGGCTTAGAGACAAAGCATATCAGACATAACTATTTTTCTTTTGCTGCTCCTTGAGAGGGCTGCTTATTTCCAGTTGGAATAGCTGTAAAAGGATTCCTGACAAGTTGGTTTATCATGCACTATTTCATCTGTTACTTTGAGAGAACTACTTTAAGATTCAAACCTCTCCACAGGGTATTTCACACGTCCAAATGAATGATGTGGACTGTTGGGCTGCATAACTGTCACCCTGCTCAGAGATACAAATTGTACTCTGAATTTTTCCTTACTTGTTTTATCTTGTTCTTTCTTCACCAGTAACTTGAAGATTGAAACTTGTATGAACCACTTATTTTTCTTAACACTCTGTCAGTTACAAATTGGGTGGACAGAGGCTGACAGGTTTTTTTGATGGCATCTTCTGGTTTTTTGTATTGTGTTTGTATTCTTTTTTGTGACGCAACAAAACTCTGTTAAGACGCTGGTTAAGAATGTGCAAGATCCAGGATAAAAGGCCTGATTTTGATTTAAGAAGAGTGAAAAGTTCTCTTTCTGTTCTCTTGAAGGAGGGATTTTGCCCAGCCTTGTGCTATGAACAATCACTAGAGATAATATTTCCCTTTTCATCCCTTTCCTTATTTAAATGAAATAAACAAAACCCAAAATGCAAAATATTTAGAAGTATTAGATCACTAGTAAATACCAGATTCCCTCCAAAGCCATTTAGTAGAGATTTTTCTGAGCATTTGTGCTGCTCAGGTAAGATCCTGTCTCGACCTGCTGTACACACCTGTTCCCACAGCTGATGGAGTATTTCTGCCTCCAGCAGTGCTTTTGCTGGCTCTAAGGAGAACAGCATAAAAAGTATTTCTCCCTCTAGGCTGTAGGAAAGAGCACAAAGAATAGCCTGCATGTCTAGTATTTTGGTAGGCATAGACCTTGCCTGAGGATTTAGTAAAATATTTAGTAAAGGGAGAGAAATAAACAGGGAAAGAAAATTTATAAATGGTTTTATTTTCCCAGCTTATATAGGAAAATGCTAAATGGTGAAAGTTTTTTAGTTGTTGACTTTTTGTTTTGTTTTAACTGTCTCAAAATAACTCAGTATTTGCTCTGTGTGGCTGAGAATAGATGCCAATTACAAGCTGTCTGCCAGTTCTGCAGACAGTGGTCATGGACAGTAGCCTATGTCATGAGCCTGCTTCAGCAATAAATATCATTGTCAGGTTTGTATGGCACCATGGTAGAGATCTCTTGATGTTGAGTTGCTGCCTCACTATTCTCTCTTCTTCCTCTCACCCTTCTTTTTCCTGTATCTCTTTGAGTCCTGGAGAACCAGCTGCTCAGGAGATACAGAAGGTGTGATACTGTATACTGATGACTTCACCTTATTCAGTGTTGATTGTGGTTAAAGAGCCTGGAAAGAAAAACAAGAGGCGTTTTTAGCTCAGTTTTAAATTTGAGGCTTCGTGATAGGCATGAGCAGTGTTATGTGATACACGCTAGTTGGGAAAAAAGTGAACTTGCTTCAATTTTGATCCCGCAATTGTGTGGGGGTAAATTGTCCCAAAGAGAAACTGTAGGACAAGGGAAAATAGATAAAAATACTTTTTTCTAACTTTGCTTTTAAAGTTTATTTTGTCTGTGGTTGCTGGCTTTCAAGGGAAAACCAGGCATAGTACACTGTTACTCCCTTACGCTGTAGTAGTTGGTGTGCTAAGCTGCTGTTTGCATGTAGGAGGCAATATATTCTTTTACAAAATTGCAGTTGCCTGTGGTGCTTAGGTGAATGCATAAATGCCAATCTGAATTACATTCAGATAATTAATTTATAATTTAAATGCTTTAATATTGCCAATTCTCACTTTGATACTATCTAATATTTGTCTGGTTTATAACATTAACCAAGTGGTAAATGTGAACACCCCTAATAAAAACCTCTTTTCAAAGAGCCTTTTGTGCAAAGTCCTTTTTGAATGTGCCTGTGTAGTTTTCTGTTGCTATATTTTTTTAGCTAAGAAAATAGTGCTTAGTAACAGTGGCCAATATTTTAGTTTCTGCAGAAATAAAAAGCTATTGAGGTTAAAAGTCAAGAAGTCTAGGGATGTCCTGTTTTACCTTATTACTCAGTGTCAAACTTTCCAGAAAAGTGTAAATGGAAGAGAACTGTTATGCTTTTTTTTTTAGCTGATCTATGAGTATTTTTGTCTTTAATTTATGCAGTACATGTTCAGTTGTATTGTTCTCAGATCATAAACTTTCAATAGATAATAACTGTTAGTGTCATAGGGTTGGGTTTTTTCCACTCTTTCTGATGTTGCTAAGATAATAAAAATACTTCCTCCTTGATATGTCTGTTTGTGGAGATGGTCCTTAAGCTGTTTAATTCTTATAAATGCAGAAGTGTTAGCATATTTCATGATAATGAGCTGTTAAGTAGCCAGTACAAGATGTTAGTTAGGACTGTAGCCTCAAATCTGCCATGATTTTTTTCTCTGAAGCTTAACACATTTCATGATGAGGTAGAAAGAAGGTAAAGGTGAAGTAAGCGTTGCAGATCTTCCTATTTGTTATAAACCCTGCCATTTCTAACAGTGCTAACACATTTCAGATAACCTTGGATTACTGTTTCCATTCATCAAGCAACTGTTCAGAGCAAATTAGTGTTTCTTCTGTACCATGTTTGTGTGTGTATACGTACACATGCTGCATTGTGTATGTGCATATATCTGCTGTATGCATGAAGTGAAATTCAAAATTCAGAGTCTCAGCTAATCATACTGAGTTCAGATAGACAATTCAGTAAACCACTGCCCTTTCCTGCTGAAGATCACAGCCAAGTGACGGCATTGGCAGTCTAGGGATGGAGACAGGTAATGGTGGAGGCTGATTTGTCCCAGTTTGAAGGAAAGCGAGGAAATGCATTTTCTCCTTGGAAGAACAGGTGTTATTTTTGTATTGTAGTGTAGCAGAACCGGCTTTACATTTTTACTAAATTTAACTTTTTCTATGTGGATATGTACCAGCCCCGTGACAGCTTTCAACATGGGTAAATATCGATTCTGCACAAGTGAAGAGAGGAGGAGGCACAAAGCCATGGCATAGTTTATCCTGAATTTTCTGAGAACACTAGGAGATTTGGCTATGCTCTGAATAATGTATATTGGTATTGCAGACAAGACTTGCAAGATCCGATTTCTGTATGTAGGTCACATCTACAACACAAATGCTGTAGCTTTCTAGGGTATTGGTATGCTCTCCTGGCCAGGCAGCAGCAAAGCAGATGCAGTTGTACTGCCCAGCTGTGTTCTGTACTCACCACTGCCTGTGCTGCCCAAGCTCCTTTGCTGCCTCACAACAGATCCTTCTCTGGCAAGTTATCGTAGGGACTCTGCTTTTTCACGTTGCAATCAGTGTTGGTTTTAGTGGCCAGAGGTCTGTCACGCAGATATTGCTGTTGTCTCAGCACTGTGTTCCAGGCCTCTTCTAACACTAAGCTAGTTAAGTGCTTTGGAGGGTTTTTTCCTGTTTCTCCCGTGTTCCACCATTATGTTAACCCAGTGCTTTGCACTGCTCTGTGCCATGGGAATATTTGTCCTGATTTCTGGTAAAGATACTTGATATTTCTAGTTGGCTAGGCTAGTGCTTCTGACTTCCTTTGGACGTGTAGGGAGTTAATCATGAAAAGGAAGGAAGAACAGGATGTTTCCTATAATGCTGCTGGCCAAGAGACCAAAAAATTTTGTTTCTTCAGCATAATATAGAGGCAAAATCAGACTTTTGGGGGTTTAAGTTTTACAACAGATGGAACCATGTGCTAATGGTATCAAATACTTTCTGCTTCCATATTTTCAAATGGCTACTTTAAAATGTTGAATGTTAGGTATGCTGAAATATTTCATCCTGCCACTTTTAGGAAGTGAAGCTTCTGATTCTATTTTTTATATAGTTATTTCCATGTTCCATAACCATACCACCTGCAGAAGTAGTTACAAGGTAGAAAACCTGAAGTGTTACCAGGTGTGGCACATTATTAATTCACACTGTGCCCTTGATGTCTGCGCAGAGTTCACCTGTGAGTGAGAACTGCCTTGCAGACCGAGGCAGGGGATAAGTGGCTTAATCTGTAGGTTTTTAAAAGTGCTGCAGTGTCAGCAGTGCACGAGGGATTTGGTGTGCAGTGAACACAGAACACATCTCCAGGCTAAAGAGGCAGGCAGTGGCAGGTAAGCTGATTGACTGTGGCAAAGCGGAGCCGAGCTGCTGCTGCTGGAGCTGCAGGAGGTGGGGGCTCTGCAGCCAGTGCATTTCCCTGCCTGCAGAATGACTAAAGATGAGAATGGAGAGATCTCTGCTGGCACCATCTGTGATTCACAGCCACTTCATGGCGTGCTCGTTGCACTGTGGGAGTAGACTCAAGCTGGCAGTTCCGTGTGAAAGGGGCTGCAGTATGAGGGCTAATGCAGAGCTTTGAGTCAGTTCAGCTGCATAACAACAAATGGCATACATAATTACTTGTATTGGCAGAGAGGGGCTTCTGCCTTATTCTCTGACTACGTTCTATTAATTATGCATCTTTAATGCTTTTAGTTGTTTAGAACAGAATAAATTAATTGCAGAATTTTATTACTTTAGACTATTGGTAAGGGATTTTTATCTGAAAGTATGCATCTGGATTTAACCCAGTTTCTTTCTGTATACTTTCTTTTCCAATTTATGAACATATTGTGCTTTTGGCATTAAGACAGACGTTAAGTGAGAAGCTCTTTGAAATCTTGTAGAACACTGTACTGGTGGTGGCCATCCTGTGTCTGTAGTGTCATTTACCATCTTTAGTTTCCAGTGGTTGCCAAAATACCTGATCAGCAGATAGGTGATTCACTCTTAGTAAGTCCTCTTTCAGGCTTATAAGCAAATTCCTCTTTTCAGGGGATTGCTAATAGTGTAGCTTCGTGCCACAAAAATGGGCCACCATAATTCAGAAAAGGCACATGTTTACTTTTTCCATTTCATGTGGACATGAGATGAACCATAAGATGCAATATAGATGGAGTATTCCTACTGTCATTCTGTCAGTGTTTGTTAATTTTATTTTTACATCTTAATTTTGAGGGATACTCGTTACCCTTGTGTATTCAGTACTGACTTCTCTCTCAACAAATGTCCCCATTTACCTGTGGGATGATCTGGGAGATGTTTGGAACTATGAACGCTCTGCACTGCTGAGACCTTGTCAGTCTCATCCCAGAAGCCATCACCTAGTGACACAACCTCTGACTTGCTCTTGCAGTTAGGCAGGACCTGTATCCCTTCTGAATTCTTAAAACCCTGTTTGGGTTGCTGATGCCCCAAGGTATTGCCCAACAGCCTGCTTCCACCGTTTCATTATCCCTGGGAAGCACTGGTAGTGTGCTTTGTTTGCTTACTTCACCTAAACCACTGCTTGATCTTAGACATGCTAAAAGTTAAAAGCATAAATCTGCTGTAATAAATTTATTTGCGAAGTTCCATGCAAGGTGTAGGAACTTGAAATTGGGAATGCAGTAAAGTGCAGCCTCATGCTGTGTTTCATCTCAAGGCTGTTTTCATTATTGTCTGTTAGGGTTCTTGGAAACTGGTAGAATGACAGCAAAATGCTATTTTGTGAAGTAAATCTTAAAATCAGATCAGAAACATGTTTTATTTTCTTTTTCTTTAAAAACTATTTTAAAAGATGGTTAAGGTGGTTGTAGTAATTTTTTTTTTATGTAGCTATAAATTTTACTTTCTTGCTATTCAGCATACAGTTACTGCATTATCTTGAGTTATTCCCAGAGACTGCATTAATTCTAAGTTTATTACTTAGAGCATTTGATTGAAACTACTCCCAGGTTATTGACATATGGCTTCACGGAATCCCAGCTGGACAATAACTGTCCTGTTACCTCTCCAATGAACAAATACTTTGCTTAAGCCATCGGTGGGAAAGCAGCTAAGGTCTTCCGTGTTCCTGAGGTATGAGTAATGTACAAGTGGTACAATATATGAAGGAGAATGGCTTATAACTTCTCTGTTGAGTAGTTTAATGCCTGATAACAGCTATCAAAACCTACCAAGTAATATTTTAAAACTAGTATTTACAATTTCAGAGACTTCTACAGGGTATATGCTTAAAATGAATATGAAAGGATTGAACTGATAAGCTATGAAACATTTTGATCATTTTTTGTTGAGTATTTAAGAATAATTTCCTTTTTACTCAATATGAGATATGCTAGTACAAAAAAAAGTGATGAAGCTATACAACCCACACTGAAGCTGGATGATTTTGAATAAAGTATCTAGCAGAGATAATGGTCTTAACTTTAGTGGAGGGCTGCTTCCCCTAGATAGTAATTCAGACAGTTATTTCTGTCACAGCTAGCTGAATGGCAACATAATTTTCAGTGAAACTATTGTAATTCAAACAAGTCTATGTGTATTGAAGGATTCCAGAAGAAAAATGCATATCTGTTTTTGACTTAAGGTCAAATAAAAGTTGACAAAAGCATGAGGAAAGAGGAATACTTCAGAAGATGTTAGATGTTACACAAAATGTAATGAGCTGGGATAGGTTTAGTTTTTCCACTTAATGTAAGCACTAACTGCTGCATTAAAAAAAGTATTTAATGCGTTTTCCTAAAATCTCTATCACATGTTTTTTCCAAGAATGTGTAGATCCATTTCTTTGAGATCAAAGTTCTATTCAAAAACTACTTTGAAAGTATTTTTCAGTCTTTTTTACTAAGAAGCAGTTAGTTTGGTAACAAGCAGTTAGTGTCCCTCTTTGGTAAATTCCTATCAATTGAAACTCACTGCCTTCCTTAAAGAATTATTTCAGGAGAATGGACTGAATTTAATGAAGGCATTGCTTGTCTTGCTGCTGTTTTTTCCATTACATTTCACTTCCTCAACACAGCACCTTTGGCTTTTGTCTTTTTTATTACCTTGTTTGGGGGAAGTTCACTCCTGTGAAGTTAATTCTGGTCCCTCTTCTCTTCGTGTGGTCTGTGTATTCCACAGAGAGTCAGGTCAGGCTTTATTTCTATCCATCTTTCTGAACTAGTTCACTCATCTCTTCTTCATTTATGCTTAATGGCAGTGTTCTCTTCCCATCTACCCCAAATAGATTTGTGAATACTTAATTGTCTGTTATCTAATGTACAGCAGCCCTGTGAAAAGTATGCTACATAAAGTTAAGCATATAGTAAAATGAAAAAGTGTTGTTTTTTTTACCCCCTGTGTAACTCTCAGGACCATGAGGAGCTGAGCCTTCTGGCCAATATAAATACCAGGAAACAGAGTGTGTGCATGGAACAACTCACCCAGTTCATCTGTAGGCATATAAATGTGACTTGACTTTCTGGAGGTTCACCTTCCTCGAAGCAAAGAACCTTGTGATGGGAAAGGAGAGGACTTACACCTATAAGTATTGCTCTGATTACCCCAAAGGCCTTATTGGGCAGAAAAGGGGAGAGAAGAGACTATGCTTACTGGGAGATCAGATTTTTAATTTAACTTAATGGCACGCTCTGTTCAGTTGGAGGAGTGGATGTAGCTGGCCTGACTAAAAAAACCCTTTATTTCATTGTGATAGTTACCCTTGCTATTACATGTGCAATTAGGAGGTTGCTGACATCAAGCTTTGCTCGTATTTTTCAGACCTCTTAGAGGCCTGAAGTCTGATTTTTGTTGCTGCATTGGTTGGTACCTGTATTAGACTGGCAAAATTACTTTTCCACATGGTTGAGTAACACAGAAAACTGTTAATATTTTCCCTCTTTCTCTTCCTTTATTTCTCTGGTGATGGTAATGTAGGCACATTCTGTGCATAGTGAATTTTAAGCAGTGCCTGAATGTGAATTTCGGGACTGAAGCAGTTGGGGACAGAAGCACACGTTACTGTTCCCTTGCAAGTGTTCTTGGAATGGCTGTCAAGGACGAAGCACAGCTCCTTCTGGTGTCTGGCTTCTGTGGGGAAGATTTAATTTCAAGCATTCAGGAGAATGCTGCTTTAGTGAACAGTTTGGATTTTTACTGATGGCATTATCATTTGGTATGCATAAGTAGGATGTTTTAAGTGGGATCACTGTTAAGTTTCCTTGCTGGCTCATGACCGGTTGTTGCTAAGAGATGTTCACACGTATTTGCTGTGTGAGGGAGTTCATCTCTGTTATGTAGATTTTGATAGCACGATCCAGAAAATATGAATATGCTAATGATTGAGCAGTACAGAGTGGGGGAAAAGCATGAAGCTAAAAGCTCTAGGATTTTTTTTTTTTTTTTTTCCCAAAAATAGGTTCTGTAATAATTTAGTGTTATTATTACAGCCATTTTCTGAAATATTTCTCTGGTCTTCTGAAGCAGGGCTTTCCAAAGGGTGGTGAGGTCATCCCACACAAACCAGAAATCATTACTGCATGGGAAGGTGGCATCCAGAATGGCTGGTGGTGTGAGCTTTCAGCACTGGTGTGGACTGAGCCCTTACAGCAGATAATAGTTGCAAAAATGGTTAATGTGTTTGTGTTTTGGTAGAAATTCTTGACGAGGTGCAGCGAGGGCGGGGTAAGGGTAGAGTTTTTCTTACCTAGGGCACAATGTTTATCCACTGTAAAGTGCATCTGAACCCCCACTACTTCAGTGAGCATTGCCTATTGATTTCCATGTCACTGTGCTTCTTATCAGTGGGTGGCATCAGATGGTGAAAAATGAAGCATTCCTGGAAGCATTTCTAAGTACAGCTTAGAAACTGTGGCGTTTTAATGGCGTTTGAAATCGGAAGTGAGCAAGTAAGCTGGTGATGTTCTTCTTTCCACATTTTTTCACCTGAAAAAATAAAACCACAAAATTGTGCTGTTGATGTTGTTTTTAAAGGGTAGAATTTGTTTACTTTTCTGCCTTTAGACCTGTCAGTCATGCTGCTGATGTGAATTTCAACAGGCATTTCTGTGGCCTTAAAACCAGGTTTTTTTCCATGTCCCTTAATTCAAAGATGAGCTGAAATGGTTTATTTGAGTTGGAACTACCCTTTTAAAGAAAATGTTTATTATGGCAATAATAATGATTCTTCATAGTAGTAATTTTATCATAATGAATAATGATTATACTTCTGATTGTTTAGGTAGGTAAATATTGGTGTCCAGAGAAGTAAAAACCAAGTCTCCCAGCACTGACCTTGTCTGATTTATGCATACCCTTTTTTTCAAGCTTTTTTTTTTTTGAGTCATCAAAATACCTTTTCACCTCTCCTTTTCATTTCAAAAATGCTTTCATGCTGTTTTTATAAATATAAATGCATTCAGTTCCAGCAGTCTAGCAAAGTAATATATTTTGTCTGTGAGTTTCAGGTAGAGGAAACAGCTATTTCATTGAAGAAGCAGATTTCAGTTTCAAGCTTGGAAGAAGTCATCTCAGACTATACAGATACTGTTCTAATTAGGAAAAATTACCTTGGCTGTGTGTCCTTAATTGTTCTCCAAATGTCAGATAGTAATGACCAACTCAATACAGGCATAAAAATAACTTTACATTTCACTGGTTTGACTTTGAAATAATCCTGAAGTACTTTGACTCTGGAAATGTTAAAAGTAAAAAAGGTCACTGAAGAGCTAGTCAGTGAACAATATGCAATAACTGCAGAAGTAACAGGCAAAAGAAGATGACTGACTTAGCTAGGAAAACATTCCAGCATGATTTAAAAGTTGGGCAGTGTTTTTAAAAAGAGAATAAAAGTATCTCTTTCTGAGCTAATTGTGCTAAAATTTCTCAAAGTTTTAACCAAATTGTCTTCTTGTGAAATTGTGTTAGGGCAGAATAGATTTTGGTTGGTGAGTAGACCCATCAGCCCTGCATCCCTTTGAAGCTGCCTCGTGGTGGGAATTGTCCAGTACCATTTTGACCATTCAGATGAACTGTAACAGTGATACAGAAAAACACCTGAAGTGCTATTTTTTTTCCATTGGACTGGGAGACTTGAACATCTTTTTAACTTCTGTTCTGAAAGGTGAATGTCTCCTGCAGCTGACCTGTGTGTTGGGCAATATACAGTTGCTGTGGTCTTACATCTGGCCTGGTATAGGTAATTTAGCTTTGACATGGTCATGGAACAGTAAGTAAGCAAATCCTCATGAGCAGGTTTGGAACAGGGGACGTGTGCATTTCAGCCCTGCAGTCCTTTGGAAAAATACCATGACATATTCTCTTGGTGATTGTAAGGTAAGAGTGCACTGAAAATAAGGGAGAGTTTTATCCACTTCAGTCAACCACATTGCTTCTAATCTTGTGGAGAGTCCTCAAAAGGTCTCTAGTTCTGGCTCAACATGGATTTCAAGCCATTTAAGGACACAACACAACCTGAACAGTTGTCTTGGTTCCCCTGGTGTTTCAAGCTCCTGTTTTGTCCCCTGTGCTGGGTATTTTGTGTTTGTAAGTGCTTACACAAGTGAATGTCCATCAGTTATTCAATTACAAGCACCAGAAATACTGGTTGCTTCAAATTCCATACCTGAGACATCATGTGGTTTATTTGATACATCTGTATAAAGTACAGAGAACTGGGATGCTTCAGCTCCAGAACTTTGTCAGTAATGCAAGATAGGTGATGAGTGCTAAACAGATATTTGAGAGCAGTTAAAGGCCCAATTTCAAAAGCTGTCAAAGGCCCTTCAATCTAAATTCCTAATAGAAAATTCCCAGCATTCATCTTGCTTATGTAGAAGGTTTTGAATGATTGCTGGCATGGAATACAGAGCAACATTCTTATTTAGTAATGAGGCTCTGCTCAGGTCTACCAATGCAACAGAATCTACCTGTAAAATAGTGAAAAATGGTATTTAAAAAGAGTAGGGGTTGTTGTTTCTTTTTCCAAGGACCAAAGAAAGACCTATTTCGTAAAACCTTAACAGTATTTGGGCAGTATTTTCATTTCCAGTGTTTTCCTAAGGGGGGAGAAATAAAATACAGGCTATCAGTGCAGTTCTAACATGCAGACTGAGCAATGCTAGCTGCTCTCCGGTAAATTCCTAAGGCTAGAGTCTTTGTATTGCTTAGAAAATTGTAACTACAAGATGCATTTATTCCTAATATTACATCACCTCTTTGAGCTATTAATATTGTCTGGCATTTTTTTGCCAAGATTAACCATATATATCTAGACATGAGATAAAACCACAACTGAGAATGTTAGTGGTGGCAGTTAAGTGTAATAATTCAAGGAAATGCCTTTCCAAGGGCAGCTCTGCCCGTGCTTGACACCAAATGTGGAAGCTCTGTTGTATTACTGTGAGGCTGAATTTCAGCAGAGTGAGAAATGACTTTCCATCCAGGGCTATATGAAACAGTAACATTATGGTAAAAGTTCAGTTTATGTCAGTGTGGAAAGGTCTTGCCCTGCAAGGTCCATGGGGCAGACTTGTTCTTGTGTTTGTGCCTTGAGGTGCCTTGCTGCACGTGCTTGTGCTCGCAGCCATTCTATTATTGTATTTCATTGCCTATTCTGCTTCCCCTCACCTCTCCCTTTCCAGCTACACTGTTAGAAACAGCTGTCCAAAGCTAGTCCAGAGCTGTAACCATTCATCACCAAGAGTAAATTATGCACTTGATAACATCAACTCCACCACTGTATCTTCCTGAAAGCTAATCTTGAGTTTTCATATCTTTGCCCACAAATATTTCAAGTGTTCTCCTTGAAAGTTTATATCAGTATGCCTCCTGAACCACTATTTCACTAAGGCTTCTTGTTTTCCTTAAGAAATACTTTTTGCTTGTGTGTTTTTTGGTCCCTCTCCTCCTTTAAACAGATCGAAGGCATTGAAAGCAGCTTATGGCATTAGATGCTTTTAAGCCGCTTTAACGCCTTAGATAATTTTGCATTTCCCTTACTTCCCTTGTCCCATTAAATAAAAATGCTCCCCTGACCCCAAAACCAAGAGCACAGTTCTGTAGTGAAAAACAAGGATGTGTGATAATGGATAGATACACCAAGGCAAAACCCTTGCAGGGCTTTTTCAGTGCAGTATCCTTTCCCTGAAGTGCATTTACCATGGTCCTGTATTTAATTGGTGTGTATTTTGTTGCTAACTTCAGATCTCCTGGAAGATATACTGAGTTCCCTCATATTAGCCAATAAGTACTTAATTTAATTTATTTTTAAGGAAGAGCTTAAGGCATTTTAAGGCAGTCTTCTCTTGCACAAAGTTGGTTTCAAAAATAAAACAATTATTGTAATGGTAGTTCTGTGAAGGAAATCAAGTACATACACAGGAAAAATATTTTGTACTTGCTTGATATGTTATTGAATGTACTCTGTCTTGTTTCTAAGCTAAAAAGGACAAGTTAAATTGAGGGAAATTTCAGCTTCAGGTCTTGGGGAATAATCAAAGATTTGAATTTTGGCTAATAGTGAAAAATTTTACTTGTCTAACAGAGAACTGAATTAAGAGGAAAGGACAGAAATAAGGAAGGGCCCAAGGTGCTGCTGAAATGACAGAAAAAGCTGAAATCAGTTGAGATTTTAGGGGGCAAGGGGAAACTCTGCTACAGAAGATTATTTAAAACTTCAGATTGTCCTAAGCTCTGCTATGTGAACAGTTATTACTGTGAGGCTGAATTTCAACAGAGTGAGAAATGACTTTCCAGCCAGGGCTGTACAAAACCTCTGAGAGTCTTCCATAGTTTTTAATGGCAGGTAAGAAATAGCAGGAATTATTTATAGTGTTCTGAGATCTGGAGATAATATTTAGGTCCTGCTGAACTAAAGATAGAAATTCTACTAGGTCAAAATTGTGGCAGCAATTAATTTCATAGTCTTGCACGAGGAGGAAGAAAGAAAAGGTATGTGAGGGAGCAAAGTAGAAACAGCTTTAATTTCCTTGTCATATCCTTGAGGCTATTCCAAAACAAAAAACTCATTGTGCATTGTGACTCTGTGGGTTTTACATCATGTGAATGAATATCCTTACAAAGTAAGCTAGTTCCCTGTTGTGTCGTCTGAGGACACATTATCTAGCCAAATCTGGCTTCAAAGCACCGTATAAATGGGAAATTTTTGCTTGCTCACCAATGGTTTATTGTCTTCTAGTACAACCAGGTTAATCTGTTTTAAAAAGATCTATAAAATTAGCAAGTAAGCAAATAATGTCTTGACTACAAAGATTTAGAAGTTTACTAAAGGACATCACATCAGACTGAAGTGAAATTCAAAAATTCTTGATGTGTAGTCACATTTATTTCTCTTTCATTTCAAATGAGAAAATGATGTAGAAAAGTATTATTTATATTTTATTCTTCCTGAATAAAAGGCTTTCCATACCTTTTTATAAATCTGTCTTTAAGAGAGCCTAAACTGACCTAGAGTCATTAGGATTTAAATCGTGTTCTTCCACCTGTGTCTGCCAATCTAATTAGAGATTCCAAAACTAAGGTGAATTGTGCAGAGAATTCATAACTGCATTATCACTAGAAAGCAATAGAGGAAGTCTTTAAGTGCTGAAAAAGTAAGGTAGCTTGCTTGAGACAAAAATATAATTCTAATTTTGTCTTGAATGCTAGTCAACATTGCCAAGCCTTCAATTTTACTGTTCTGGTATATCTCTGGGTTCATGCAAGATTGATTGTGATGTGTTGATGAAATATATACAGGCTCCCACCTGCAAGTTTTCCATATTAATCCAGACAAAGCTGCTTTTTTACAATGCTATACACAGTTGCAGAAACTTAGTGCTCTTAATCCCTGAGAGGTCACTAAACTCTCAATAAGGGCTTAAATTTCTAATAATTTCTAGTCTGTTTAGCTGGCTGATAGCAAATCTAACTTGAAGGCTCAGTAAGCTCCTCCTTCCATTACCCTTGGTATGGACAGTGGTAAGTTTTCTGATTCTTTAGGTTCCAGATATATAAATACCCTGATTTTGCAGTCTGTTTTACAGCAGTCAAATAAATCAAAATGATCCACAGGAAACTGGCAGTGAATTAGTTATGTCTGATCAGAATTGAAAGCAGGACCAGTTTCTAAGGAAGTACTTACAAATTTATGTTTATGTTGATAGTAAGTCTCTGATCTCTTTAATATATTTGGGTCCAAGAGAAATGTGGAACTTTTGTCCATTTTGTCTCTCCTCCAATGTGACTTTCTGTGCAATATTGATAGGAAAAGCAACTGTAATAATACCTTATGTGTTTCAAATATTGGTCTAAAAATGAATACCAGGCAACTAAGCAGTGATATTAGGAACCTTTGCCTTTTATTACTAATTGGGACAAGAACAGAACTGCTGCCATAAATTACTAGATTCCTTGGCGGGTGGTTTGCTTCGTCTTTTGCGGTAATTTTGGACCCGAGAGTGTCTGCAGCAACATTTTCCAGTTCTGTGTGTTTTGGCACTTCCAAGGAGTACAGATGGATTTCTCTGGCACCTGTTGTTGTACATTCTGCCTCAGTAACATCCAGAAGGACTGATGTAACCTACTTGAAAAAAAGTAATGATGGACTGTGTTTTTCATCACATCTTAGCCATCCTTTCATTGTGACCCAAATGTGACTTAGGCTGCAGTAACAGTGTAGTGGTGTCAGTGCAGGGAGGAGTCTTTTCAGAGAAGGATGAACTTTGTGCAAATGTACTCCTTAGTATGTAATGGAAGATTTCAAACTCAAGTTCATGCCAGGCCCAAATGTTGACTCAGAGAAAGGGATCTTCTGTCTCAACCCCACAAGGCTGCCTGTTACTTCTTTTAAGCATTTCAGTAAAGAATCTACTATTTAATCTAGAGTGGTCTGAAGTTTTTTTCTATTTTTGCTCAATCAAAGAGATGGGCTTCTTTGTTCCTGTCTGATCGCATCTTTTCGATGCTAAATTTATCTGATATCTTCAGAAATGTGTACATCTTGCAGACTCAGTTTGATACTGTATTATTGAAGAATTTTTAATTCTTACAGTGGCCTGGACTGTAATGAATAACTGATTGACTACTGTTTTAAGGGTATCTTCTACTACAGAGACTTTTCTGTACCTGTTTTTCTCTCTTCTCCCTTTTCCTCACTTTGTCCATAGCAATTACTTGGTATCTGGCAGCCTGCTCAGGAAACTGCTGAGTTGAGAGCCTGTGTGGTGGTCCCTCTTGTCGTTTTAATGACACTAGAACCAAAAGCAATTACAGATTTCTCTGTAGGATACCCTTTAACTCCAGTTTCCTTACTCCCTGTCTCAATTTCGAATCAGATCCCACTGCTAGTGCATTTCCAAACCTGTCAGACACGTTTCCTTCTCTAAGGCTAAACGTCCTGCAAATACAGGCTTGCTTTAGAAAGAAAAAGAGCAGTGGTCTTAAATAATTCTTTATATGCAAGTTGTCAGTGTGACTTCTGTATTAGAGGATATTTGGGGTTGCTCCTTACAGTAACACTGGACATAAAAACCCATCTTGGAGAAGGAGTTTGTTGTCCTTCAGCTGCCTTTTCTTCCAGAGACATCTGTCACATGCGGGACATTAAAAATAACCTAGCGGTTAATAGCCATCTCAAAATAACAGCCCAGAAAGTATTTAGAAAAAAAGGAAATGAGAACTAAAATTATATTTCTGAAAAGCGTCACTTAATTACTGATTTATATTAACTTCTGGAATAATTTCTACTTGGCTGCCTAAATTTGCTGTGTGTTAACCTATATCTGTTTTAGCCAAAACCAGAACCTCTAATCCTGGGGGTGCATTTTTAGAGTTATATTGAGCTGTCGGCACAGAACCACAGCCCTGCAATAACTTGATCATGTTTTGGTGTGCCACCAGGCACAATTTTTTCAGTACGTGCCAAGGTTTTAAATGCTG
This sequence comes from Pseudorectes ferrugineus, assembly GCA_008033365.1. Taxonomy (NCBI): domain Eukaryota; kingdom Metazoa; phylum Chordata; class Aves; order Passeriformes; genus Pseudorectes; species Pseudorectes ferrugineus. The sequence continues at coordinate 95,715 of QWTY01010209.1, read as the reverse complement.
TTTTAAATATTTCTTACATCCTACTGTCATGTTTTTGTGGTTATTGTGTTTCTGCCAATCTTGGTGAACTTGAGTACTTAATCTGAGGCAACATTGTTCTGTGTAATAACAGAACCAAAATCTGGTTGAAAAATCCAATATTGAGAATTTGAATGATGTTATAGTATGCTTTTCTATTCAATGCAGTTTTGCTTAAAAATACCAATAGAAAAATCCCATACTTTATAAACAGTGAAGAAAGGTAATTTGCCTGCATTTGAGCAACCTTCCACGACCAAAAAAACTTGGTAAGGTTCAGCATCAATTTATTGCAGGACCCTCACAAGCTGCAGTTCCTGGTGTAACTAAAGATGTAGCCATAGCTGTATTTACATTAGTGACTTTTTTGAAATGTTTTCTATGCCTAGGGTAAGAGAGGTTAAACTGTATTTTGAGACAATACAGCGACCTGTTTATTCAGTCTGTACCTGATTCTCTAGGGCTGAGGCAGCTCTCGTCTTGGTGTTGTCTGTACGTGCATTTGAAACATCTTGAGAAAATATATTGTATGAATTTCATTAAGAAGCAGAGGTAGAAAATGTATTTTGCATCTGCAGTTTTCAAATGTAGATAGATTTAATGTAAATTCTACCGGTATTGTGTGTGTGAGAGTATCCCATGTGTCAGTCAGAGGACCAGTGTGCTAAGGTGCTAACTGGAAAATATGATCTTCCTATACTTCTGCTTGTACGTGGTGCTTTTCCAGTGTACTAAAACTCAGGTCATGGCCATTTTTAAATACTTCATTGGAATCCAAAATTTAATTTGGTTGGGGGTATTTTTTCTTTTTTATATCTCCATTAAGGAGACCATTAATCTAATGAGGCAAATGCAAAAGGATGGAAGTTCAGTCTGACTGTTTCCTTTACCAGTTAGAAAAGTCAAAAAAGTCACGTGGTGGTCACTGTTGATGCACTGTGTACTCTGGCAACAGATCTTTTTATGTTATCGGTGTGAGAGTTGAGGACAAATCTTTTGCTGAAATAAAAAGCTGAAGTTTTCAACAGTGTGATACTGTGATCCCTCTCCCACCTCTGTAACTCTTTCATTTTGTGTCACTCCTGACATCCCAGCTACTTGCAGTGATTAAAAAGAAAGATGTGGCCACTGTTGATTGATGGTATCCATTTCTTGCTAAGTGCAAAGCCCACAGCCTGCCTCGCTCAGTGTCCTGCCTGGTCTCTAGAAAATTAAACAGTGTTAGCAAAGGCCAGTTACACCTAATGGATTAGTGTAGGCTTGTTATCACCTCCAAAGAAAGAGTTGTTAAATAGTGTTCTAAATGATAGCAAAATTTCACTTTCATTTGAAAGTATTTGAGAGTAAGATTTATTGTGCTGATATCTTATGAATGCTGTCTACCAGCCATTTACTATTGGAGACTAATGGAATGTGGGACTTAGAAACTGGCTTGCTGCTGTCCTGAGGTATAATTAGCTGGCAGAATGGGCAAGGTAAGATCAACAAGCCTCCTTAACAGGAAGCCAAAGTTATGTATCGTGCCCTGCACTTCAGTCTTCAAATATGCTGTTCTTGTTTAAATGATCTATTTGCTGTGAAATGTGCCTGACTTGGCATTAGCAGGAGTGGTTTCTGGTAGACTACAAAATGTATATTGCAAAGGAAAATGCAGCAGAACTTGTCCTTTGTGAGAACAAGAAGCTGTACTGTAAAGATGCCTCTGGAGGCTCTGTGAAGATGGTTACATTTCCTCATTCCTCTGGTTCTTGGCCTTGCCACAGAGGCTTGCAGCAAAAGTGCCTATTGTTCTCTGTGCCCTGGAGTGATTAGCTGTAGATATTTATTAACTATCTCAAGCTAATCATTAACACTGGTGTCCGAAAGGTTAAAATCTCTGTCTGTTTATAGTGTGTCCCCTTCAAATGACTCTTGTGTTCAGGAAGATACAGAAAAACCATGTTCAAAGCTTAAAACCAGCTAAATACAGATGTTGCCCTATCCCCTTTCCCTTCATTTATAATTCTAACCATTCTCTAAATCCCCAGTCTTTTTGTGAGGTTTCTCATGTATGGCCTGTGTTCCTTTATTTGCAATACATGTATATAATTTATAAATAAATATGCATCTATCAGGGATGCACTTTCAGAATTTTAGTCAAGTCACCTATTGGTTTTGTAAACTTCATGTTTTCCACTGTACAGGGAGTTTGGTCAGAGGAGAGGTTATAATTCTTAACTTGTAAAACTAGAGCTATTTTAAAGAAATAAGGAGTAGGTGAGATCAGCTGAGATCTTCAAAATGTATATTGACTCCAGTTGGGTTTCCTGGTTTTTAATGCACTATATTTCAGTATGCTCTAGTTTTAAGACCTGAGGATTAGTGTTGGGGTTATGGAGTTTTGCCATACAGTAAGATTTCCTCTTTCTGTATTTATTTTATCTCAAGAAGTAATATTAATCTGTTTGTATAAACTAAAGGTTTAAGTATGATATTGATATGTACAGACTAATTAGGAGGTTTATTCAATATTCCTAATGCTGCTTTGATGTTTCTGTCAGTGGATTAAAGACAGGTAACTTATGGAAAGTTTCTTACAATTGTGCTGTCTGTCCAAAGCCATGTGTTTTGTTTTTAGTATTGTTTCAGTGTTCTTCAAAGGAATTTCTGTTCTTGACTTTTAAATTGGACAGTCTGCATGGGCAGAATAATAGGTAACTTCTCTCTGCCTTGAAAACGAATCTCTGCAAAAGTGCAACATGGTACAGCCATAATGATATCAGTGACCATTGATACATGCTCTGATTTAAATAATTCTAATCCCGAACAGAGTTGTAGTAGGTTAACAAAGGCTGCCAATACTTTCTCTGGAAGTAACCCAATAAAATTGTCACAAAAATATTTCATCTGTCTGTGATATGGCTTCAGTTTTTTCGTTCTAAACCCTTTTCCTGTAGTTCAGTTGATATAAAATGCTCAACAAAAGACCAGCAACTATACTATGGAGTGTGATAGAGGTTTTCCAAAAATAAGAATTTATGTTTCTCAATAGTCTCTCTTCTAGGCCTTTTAAGGTCTTTTTGCCATCAGTGGTCATCTGTCTTATTGCACAGACTTCAATTTAGAAGTCACTCCTTGTATCACTTGTTCGGATTTGGTCATTTTAGTAAAGTGGATATTAACTTGCACTTAAAGGAATCAACTTAAAATGTTAAGAATATCAATATACATGATGGAAGCTTCCAACTAAATTAAAAATTATAATAATGTACAGTTTTACAGAGATCTTATTTTAGTAAACCTAGGAAATGTTTGAGATTTTTGATGTGTTTCTCACATACCTACCTGATTTGACTTAGCAGGAAATCCACCAAAACATAGAACCAAAACGCATTAATTATTGAATGCAGTAAAGCCAGATGGGTTTCAAATTTGGCAAAGTCAAATAGAAGTGTTGCCTTAAAAGAAGAAAGGTAATGTGGAAGCTTGAATTATTACTTACTTTATGGTAATGGAAAGCATTTTAACCTGATTGAGAATACTCACCTCCTTTTTTAGTGAAGTGTTTTCCTGTAAAGCTTAGAAGGTCTGCAAGCATCGAGTGCAAAGGCAGATTCTTACTTTTTTACTCCATTTGCCACTGAGTTTCTCGGGTAGGAGTATCTGAATCACATGCTCCAAAATAATTTGGAGAATCAGCTAGGGTGGTGTTCACCCCATCAATAAAAAAATTCTGAACTTGCATCCCTGATATATGCATATTTATTTTAAAATTATATACGTGTATTGCTGGAGTTCTCATATTTTCTTCCAATACCACAGTGGTGTCTTGAACACCCTCCTCTGGAGACCACTGCAGCATTACTATTGATCTCCCACTTTTCCTCGTGCAGGTTCCTCGAAGACAGGTTTATCATACTTCCTGTGTGAATGACCAGAGAAATAGTTGTTTTGGGTTAGAGTTTTAAAAGATTTTGTGACTCTTTTTTTCAGTTCTGATTATCTTCAATATTATGAAAAACTGAATTTCATGATTGGGGTGGGGTTTATTCCTGGACATACCTGTAAAAAGATTGGCATCTCTGTGCATCACTACAGATTCTAACCTGTATAGGAGGCAGAGAAGCAAAATTAGAGAAGCAAAATGAGAGTGTTATATAAGGATTATAATGAAACTCAACCTAATTCCTTTTGACAGTTCATATAGCTTCTAACTTATGTAGATGTATATTCAAATTATTAAATGATTTAAATAGGGGAAGATAAATATTTGATTGTAGTGACATGGGATTGATGTCTTGTTTTCATATTACAGTACTTGAACAATAACAGTTCAGGTAGATTGAATCCCATATTTAAACAAAAGAATAGAGCAGAAACTCGAGCGGAATGTCACAGATCAGCAATTTTTTGTGTTGTTACACACAGGCTAAATCAGTGAGGAAAAAAACAGTTTATGAACTGGATGTTTCCCTCATATCCCACTGGACTACAGGCCATGAACTTCCATAAACCCAGTGCTTTTGGAGAAACTGAATGGAAGATTTTTATTGATTGTCCGCGCTAAGAACAGTATGATGCACGGCTTGGATGTAGTTCTTTTCCAGTAATCTGTCTGTTACTTATTTGTTGGTCAAAATATCCTGGCAGTGTTCAGGGCTTTCAGAAAAGGGATAGCATGGTGTGGCCCAGATTCGCCCAGCCTAAATGCCATCTAATTCCACCTAAGTCCTTTTGTCTAATGTTTCCTACTGGCTGCATGCCTTTGGAAGCCTGGAGCCAACCAATAAGAACCAACAGGCATGGGGCCTATTGTGGAATTATATGGGATTAAAACTGTGTAAATCTGAGCCATTGCTATGCTCTTCTTTTTTTTTTTTCCTGGGTGTACCAAACAGCATCAGCCCTATCTGACTGTGGTGTGCAAGCCACAGACTGTACTGTCCCAGTGAAAATGCTGCTGAGTCTGAGTGTCATTACAGCCACTCTTCCAAGCCTTAACTTCTCCATCAGCACCTGAGGATGTTTTTTTAGTTCCCGCTTTGGGAGTGTGGAGAAAGATTTGCTGGACACTTTTAATGGATGCAGGCAGCGTTAGGAAGGATATTGTTTAGATGTACACCTAGCTGTTGAAGTGGAAAATACTCTGTATATAACAAATTGGAAGATTCTTTTGCAGGAGATCTTTTGAAAAAAAAAATCTATTTTACTTTATTCTGTGATTCTGTTCTTGAGCCTCAGAATAAAACAGGTCCTTCATTGTTTGTTATGAGGTGCAAGATGTTTTCAGGAGTAGCTGAATTGTGGGAGGGTTCTTTTGTTTTCTTTGCCTTCTCTTGTTGCATTTGTAATTGTTTTGGGTGTGGGAGTGTTGTCTTTTGGGTTTTGTTTTTTTTAGGGGCCAGGGGTTTGTGGTTTTTTGGGAAGACTACACAAAGACTACGTTTTAAATCCCATTAACGACATAAGCCAGTGAAATACTATTTCTCTTACTATTAATTTCTAAAATGAGTACAGAAGTGCATGAACTAGAGACATAAGTGGATCCCCTTATTACCTCTGTGATAAACTGAGTCAGCATGAAAAAAAAGATGGTGTTAACTTGCCTACTTCATAAAGCAGTCAAAATCTACTGCACATACCTCTATATATTCTGACAAGAACTTCTGGAGAAGCAGAGAGGGAGCACCATTCAGGGCAGAGAGCAATGTTTGAAGACCTGCTTGGTCAAAGTCCAAAGCAACTTGAATTTGAAATTTTGGATTCAGTATTTTCCCTCTTTTGAGCAGGAGTTTGGACAAAGTGACATTTTGAGGTGCCTGCCAGCCTGAATGATTCTGTGAAAGATTTTGTGGGAGTTGGGATTTAAAAGTTGCTTGTGATATATCATTAATACAGTGGAAAACTTAAAAGAAAATAAAATTTAAATCTCTACTGACTATGTGAATTAAAAAAAAACAAACCAAAAGTTCTTTTTGAGCACTCAGGCAAATTAATTGGATAAAAGCTGAGTGGAGACTAGTTCTGGAAGCTCATCAGAAAAAAATCAGATACTTACCTCTGCTGCTTCTTCCTGATGCCAAATAGAATGTCTATTTTGGGAATAGCTGCAACAAATACCCCATGTGGGGAAAAAGTAATTTGAGTTGTGAGATTATTTGCTTTTTATTTACTTTTGGTTGCCATCCTATCGATTGACTTGAGGTTTTTCATACTGTATTAATTTATCTGTAATAAATTGAAGCTGAGCTGGCTTTGTAGTAGAGATTTGGTTGATACGGCTACCAGGAGGCAGGAACTTTGAGTGCAGTTGGTGTGACCATGGGTGTCCTGGGAATAAAGACTGAGGATTTTTCATGAAATGAACAGCTGAAACAGTAGAAGACAAAGGGTAGAAGCTTGTTTTGTGAAGAAAGTTCAGAAAAACCAAGATGGTTTTCCTAAATGCTTAGTCTTGATGGAATAAGCATTTCATAAAAAAATGTCTGTAGAAATGTTCTCGTGATCTTCTGGTACTATCGTTGGTGGGATTCTAGGTAAGAAAATAATTTTTTTTATATCTGGACTTTTGATAGACTTGCAGAATTTAATCTGGATATACTCTCACAAAAGTTCGTTTCCTGGATTCAATGTTTTGGTTCTAAAAAGAATATAATTTGTGGTAGTTTACTAGTTTGTGAGTATTCATGCTTAATCTCTGAAGCTTTGTGACTATTCTGATATTCTGTATTTTAAAGAAGCTCAAAGAACTGTTTTCTGCAGTTTCTAGGCCCTTCACTGTGCCTCATAGCATGGAAATTTGGAAGACAAAGAAGAAGCCAGTGAAAGGGCTATTAAAGTGCAGATCGTTATGTTATGAAAAATTTACAATGGCTTATCAAAAATTTACTTCAGTCTGATGAATGAACTACACAAATCTAGAATGAATTCTTTGCTTTGATTAAATAAAATGGAGGGACTTAAGAATTCATTCCAGTGCTGTAGGATAAAGTGCTTTTGGACTGTCATAATAAACGCAGAGCTCTGTCTTTCTAATGTGAGTTATAGAGGACACGCATGTTCTTCCTCTCTTTCTTGGATCAGATCAATTTAAATTAGAGCTGAAATCAGTGGAGGTCAGTGGAGGTCGTTGTTACTATTCTTGTTTTCACTGTAGTATTTGAAAAGTAAAATGAAAAAGAATTACATTACTTGGGGAGGGGTTATTACATGCAATTTAAAAATATTTTCATTTTCAAATATGTGCCATCAAATTATTGAATACTTTAAAATTCAAGAATTGATGTAATTGTTTTGTATACAGCTGTGTGTGTATTTAATATTAGGATAGCAGAGTGCTGATTGGAGATAATTTCATGACAGTGGTGCACTAATAGCTGTATGAAGTGCATAGTGAATCTTTTAAAGTGTAACAATGCTGTGGAAAGATAAAGCTGAAGATATGTATCCAGCTTAAAAGGATTATTGCTTTATAATGTATTTAAACAGTTAAATATAGATATTTGGAAAGTTTCATCTAATTATTTCATTATTAATCTAACATACACTTTCAGAGACTATATAACCAAGCACAGGTTTTTGAATGACCTGTATGGAATGGCTTGTTGCTGTTCGTCGAGTTCCATATTAAAGCCGTCAGAACCACAACTGTTGGTAGCAGAAATTATTTTCTCAGTCCTTCTATATGTACTTTTCATAGGCTAAGGTACATTTGAAAACCTCTGAGAACTAGATCTGGTTTACCCATAGGTTTATTAGATAACAGTTCTGCAGATAATGTGATAAAAGTAGACGAAAAGTTAGTGTCAGCTTTTTGGTATTGGCTTCCACGGGATAGGACTGTTGTCATCTTGTCTGACATGTTTTATCACTGTGGACATTGCCTACATCATAGAAGGGGAAAGCAGCAAATGCCTGAGAGATCAAGCTAACGTAACATACCCAATTGCTTTAAAAGGAGATAATGGAGGATATTCAGGTGGTAATGTTTTCAGAACAGGTAGTAGAGGCAATTGAAAGTTTGGGCTCCTTGAAGCAGCTTGGCTGCACGTTTTCCTACTGCCTGATCCAGTGGTGAATTTGTCACATATGTCTACTTATCAATTCCATCCACTTAGCAGTTAACTGAAATAATGTTGTGGGGTGGTTTCTTTTTTTTTCTTCATTTTTCATGAAGATCACAAAGAAACAAAATAAAACCTTTGCAGCCCTATGAATATTGTCATCTCTGTCCAGTTTGTTCTTCTGTTATAATGAGGATTTCTGAATGCCCACTGCTTCTAGTGAATAAAAAAGGAAGGAAAACATTCTTTTAGCACTATGTGGCCTTTCCATTCTGAACTGCAAAGCAAACTTTTGAATTTTTAGTGGCTTATTGCACTGGTCTCCTTTGGAGGATGATGTCTATTAATTGCCAGTTAATTAAGCAGTACGTTGCACTTCTGGTGATATCAACAAGTTCAGGATTCTAGATTATCTCATTTAGTCTTGGTATCACCAGAACTCTATTTTGTCATCCATGGCAGCAAATGAGTTTCCCTCATTGCTAAAGGGAACCCTGACATACTAAAGTAATCACTGGATTATTAATATGCCCAATAAAAATTAACTTCATCAATAAATCACTGTAGATAACAGTGGGGTAGAAGAAAAATGTATATCAGCACTTGGAGTGGGATGATGATCAGGGCTTACAGAGGAAAAGATTACTTCTTGGAAATAGCAGCACCTGTGGAATGAAATGGGATCAGAAAGGTGAATCAAATGGCCTTCAGTATCTGGAAGCAAGGGTTTAGGATTAGGGAGCAGACAAGCATTGGAAATCTAATGAGAAAAAGCCTTTACTGGATACAAAATGCTGATGGCAACAGCTGAGTTTAAAAATACCAGTGAAATTACTTCTCCTTGAGTTCATAATATACATTATTTTTTAGCATATTGCTGTACCTCTTAATGTGTGATTAAAGTAATTATTAAAAAAAAAATTGTCTACTTGTGTGGGTTGCAGTAATTGCAGTATATGTCTATAGGCTACCAGCTCTGAGTGACATAAACGAGCTTTTCTGCTGAGTGTTGTTGGCAGTAAGCTCTTCGTGTACCTTCAGTACCTCTGATCTAGTTCCAAGAGATTTTTCTGTACAATACAAAGTGTATTTATCCTTTAGGACTAGCCTGATGAGCAATCTGCATGGCAGGAGAAGCATTTTGTGCTAACAGAAAATTTGTGTTTAGAAAGAGCAAGTCCAAACTCTTGATTTCACAGTCTGACTTTGGGATGCCCATTGTTTGATCTTGATCTGCCGCTCTAGACAGCAGTTCTGCTACATTTGGTGATGAAAATTAAGAACTTAGAAACATTTTAGGAATTTTTTTATGATTTTTCTTTTCTTCCTTCCTCCCTCACCTCTAAAATTCCATGCCTTTTGGATAAGTCGGTGTGGAGGTTTTAGTCTTAATATGCTGGTTCTGGGCATTTTGACAGCCCATAGGATCTGCATAGAGAGATCAGAGGTGAGAGACTCCAAATGTCTTCAGCAATATTTAAATACAGGAAAAATGGAACCACAAGAACCTTGTCGATTTTAGTGTATACGGGATAGAAATTGATTTAAAAAAAAGACAAAAACTATAAGAATTTTAAAAGTACTATTTATATAAGAAAACTTACGACATAATTCCTACAAATCAGATGTCATTTGACAACTATTTCAGAAGTTTTTTGATTGTAGCAATCACACTTTGCAATCTACATGGACACAAAAGTTATTTGAATTCTGATCTTAGCAGAATAATTCCAGTTATGTCCCTTGCCGATGACAAATTACTCTGTGAGATGAGTTATTGTGCTTGACAGCAGCTCACTTCCACCCCATACCTAAAGACATAATTTGAGACTTCTGATCTAAATTGAATCCTTAATAGCTTGTCACACTTACTATAAATAAATCTCCTTAAAGGCCAGCTAATATAATTATTTTAATTAGGAAATAGTTTTAGTATGATTGCACTCCCTTGTTCTATTAATTGCTCATCACTGGCAGAACTGACTCCATTTCTCCATAGTCCTTAACACTGTCACTTTTCCCCTTTTCTTGCTCTGTCTGCATCAGCTACCTTCTCAAAGTTACAGACAAGTGGAAGTTCTGAACTTGTTGCTGTGTTGGCTGCATAGATTTTTTTTTTTTTCCCAGACCTCAAGTCTTAGCAGTGGATTTTCAGCTGCTGGTTTCTTTCTTACCGGCTTCTTACTCCTTTGTCGTTCTCTTTTGCGTTCACAATTTTGGTTACAAAAATAGGCAAAAAATGAACTTTCTCCCCAAGCCTGAAACATGTGTTTCTACTCCTCAGGTGGGCCTGCCTCGTGTGCATTGCCTTTGTAATTCTTGGTCATCTCAGGGGAGGTCATAGGATGGGCTGCTGTTCACCCTCTACTTCAAGAACTATGCCTAAACTCTAATGGATTATTTTTACAGTATCTTTTGTTCACAGTGTATTATTGCCTTGTGTGCTGGCAAACTTTGTCAAAGTTTATTAGTAAGGCAATTGGCAAGAAAGTAGTGAGGATAGATAGGAGTCAGCATTGTAGTTTCTGTCCTGAAAGTCCATATGGGTTTCTGTTTGATATTTAAGAAGAAAGGGTTTAGTTTGCTTCCTGCTTGCTTCTGATCCCCTTGATGTTTCTAAAGGCAGTCCTTGTAATGCTGGAATACTTTTCCTCAAGCTCTGCTTACTTGAATTTATTTAAAATTAAGATAATTAATGCTAGTAAATTATGTATTGGGGGGGAGGGGGTGGGGGGCAGGGCATGAAGGTGACCCAATTCTGGGAAGGCAGAATCTGAAAATAACCTTAAGGCTTTAAGGAGGAAAAGTTTAATCAGTTTTTATAATTAATGAATGTTCCCGCTCCAGCAATATTTCCCACAGGGTACTAAGAATTCAGATTTTAGAGCTCTGTTTGCATCTTGTATAAGAATGATATGCTTGCTGTGTTTTTTGTTTAATGCCTGTGAGAAAGAAATTTCAGCATCTGAGATGTGAAAATCTTTGGGGTGTATGTGAAAATATGAGCACACAGTAAAGGATGAAGGATAGAAAGCAATTGGGTTCTGACGTGTATTTGTGTGTTATTGTTATCAACCCTCTTGTGCTGTGTAGTCTCTGCAGAGAAGTGCTGAAAGAGCTCACTGCCTGACCTCTGTGCTCCAGAGATTTCCCTCTAAGTGGAACATTGAATGAAATCAGTACAGAAGGATGAAAGCCTGTTTTCTTGTTCTGTTACTAGGAAAAACCCAAACTGCTAACGCTGCATGCATAGGGATCTTAAAGGGTGAAGATGGAAGATTTACCTGTTTTACTAGAAGAAAACTAAATTTTCAGAACAGCTAACTGTTGGTTCAACTCAAAGTAGTGTCAGTACTAAAGCAGACAATAAAGTCTGTATTTATGGACTTTTAATTCTACAAGACTCAGCTACTTAATCTTTGAGGCTGTGGACCAAAGAGGTAAAACTGAATGGAACTCCAGAACGAGGAAGTTGGGTCGCACTGAGCAGCATGTACTTGCTGGGTCATACCAGCACTTTTTCTATAAACTTCCATGTCCAAATTTTCTTGAACTATGCAACCCAAATATTCTGTGACTGAAATTCGATTCCAGTATTTCCTGCTTGTTTGATTTTCCAACTTGATAGAGTTTGAGAATTTGGTTTGAAATAGTCCCTGCTGCTTAATATCTCTGAAGAAATTATTTTTCCCTGATCATGTATCTCTATTATGCAGTTTGTGTTTTTTCAGCTTTTAGTATTATTTAATTTTGTTCTTATAGAAAGCAAAACATGAGAAATGAGAAAGTCCAGTAGTTACAGTATGGTATTGGACATGAGACCTCAGTTAAACCTCTGTGGTGTCACAGGCTTCTTGGTTGGCACTGGGGGAATCTTGATGGGTCGGTGGCTCCTTTGCAATTGAGTGATTCCATGGTCTTTCAGTTCTGTAAAGAAAAAGTTGTGAAGAACTGTGGAGTCACACTGTAGCAGAGGCCTTCCTGATGGTCTCCAGAAATAGAATTTATCTGATATTTGGACAAGTAATTGATAATGGAAACACTGCTTCCAATTTGCTCCTGGAAATAGTTATCTGATAACAACTCCTTAGAACAAGTTAATTTGCATCTACAGTAGACTGCATGAATGGCATTTGTACAGGAGACTTTTTTATATCCCTGATGTGAAATGTAAACTTGAATAAAGCTCTTCATCTGCTTTTAACAGTAGACTGTCCTTTGAAAGTCTTTATAGAATGATTTTGGTAAGTTTAAAAGATGATGTCAGTTACTACCAATAGGCCTCTTGAGGAAGTTTTATCTCCCTGGGTGGTTTTTTTTTCTTTTTTGGTGTAATTTAAATCACTGATAAGTTTTATCTGGGTTACTACATCATGATGCTTTATATTCCCATTCTCTCCTTGACTGGCAGCTAAAGATAAGATTGATGACAAAGATACTGAGTGGCTGGCAGTAAGGATGCTGTGATTACTGTGTTGTCAGAAGCCAGAACTGAGGAAGGAACCCAATTCACTCACTGATTCACTGTGGTCAAATCTGGACACAGCTAAACTCACTTAATAAAATAGAAGGGAGAGGAAGTGAATTTTCTTTCTAATGAGCCTGAAAATAATGAAAACATTGTTAATAATGCACGGATTAAGGTTTGTTTCTTTTTCTTGCGTTTTTTAATTAATATGCTGTAATCAAGGACTAGTATGATGAGTGGTTCTGAAATCCTCAAATGCAGAGAAGTTTCTGAAAGCTAGATCCTTGCCAGGAAGGTTTAAATATTGATCACACAATATATGTTATTTTGTGGTTACTTGAATTTCATATACTACAGAAAGGAAAAAATTCTTAGGCTTGGCCTAATTCTTGTTTTGTTACCGGTAACCATCTCTTGCCTTTACTAAAATATACAGTCTGTGCTTGCATCTTTTTATATTTCATTATCTGATTTTTGTGGGTTTTCTTATTTGTTGGTTTTTTGTTTGATTTGTTCTTTTTTTTTTTTTTTTTACTGTTAATGAATGGTTTTAATGAAGTGCTCCACAAGAGGACAAGCCCCATTTTAAAAGTAACCCAATACCTGAATAGTTTCGTAACAAACCATTTTCTGCATCTCCCCTATGTGGTTTGGGAAAACATCTCATCACTGAATGTGACATTAGGATGGGAAGGAGCTGCACTCCTGAGGTCGTGCTGATGGCTGGCAGCAGCTGGCAGCCTGCCAGTGGCCATTCCTGGGCAGGGATTTCCCGGTGTTAGCAGGATGCAGCCACTCTCCACCAGTCCTTCTGGGGACACTGCCAACATGTTTTGATTGTTCTGCTCTTTTTTCCTTATTTCATTTCCTTTTCCGATGTTCTTTTTTTCCTCCTGCCTCTGTACTGTAATGATGACAGCATGATAACTTTTGTGAAGAATGATTTTAGGAAAGTCAGTGCAGGAGCAAGTCAGTGGCCATTCATGCTGGGCCAGATTTGCAGACTGAAATATGGGCAAAGAATCAGTGTTTTCTTGTTCAGCAAGTCTGTGATTTACCACATAGTCAATTGCAAAGCAATTGCTTTTCTTTGGTATTACTGACCTTTAAAAGTACTCAGTAAACTCCCCTTTTGCTAAAGAGAGTGCGAAACCTTCATGTATGAAAAATAAGCTATTTTATAATTTCCAAGTTATTATTTGATTCCCTTTTGAGATCAGGATGCTAGAACATATGATGTCAATTACATATTTTCAAGATTTATCCTGATTTTCATGATTTTGTTTTTTGAAATACTGTGTTAAATAAAAAGAATAACAAATTTTTTTACGAAGGGTAACCAGTGATTGAATCATGTCTGTGTTTTTAAATACTCCATATGAAGTAAAATAAAGCTTGATGAAGTGCTTTGATTTTTTTTTTTTTTCTAATGGAAAGTTAAAGAAACTTCAGAAAAATGGGTCTAAAGCAGCTTTACTAAAAAACTGGTAGTAAGTAACTGGAAGGAATTGTTATGATACCTAAAGAACTGATGTACTAAACTGATTTGTGATTTGTGGTGATATTAGGAGACTAGAAATGATAATGAGAAAAAAGAAAGGCTGGGAAAGTAAAGCTGATTTTTAGGGAGGGTACTATCTCATTTTTATCAGTAGCCAAATTAAACTTGCTAATAGCATCCCTGTTTAGTAATATGTTGAGCATAAACATGCTTCATCTGTGCTGTTCCTTAGAACATAATTTCTAATCCAGTCACTCCATGGACAGCATGAGAAGAAAGCAAGACACACAAAATCTGTGGACATTTGACTTTCTTTTACTTACGCTATCATTTCTTCCGTGAGGAGCAGCTTATGTTCCATTGCAGCTGGTTAGAATCCCTCCTGCTAGCTGGAGTTTCACAACCTCCTTCACTGTAGCAACAGTTGGGTGCTTGGGCAAAGATAATAGATTATGTCGTCTTTTTTTTAAGATTAATTGCAAAACTCCGAGTCAGTTTTGTCTTTGAGCTCAGTCGCCAGATGTGGTTTTCACAGAAAAACAGTATCTAACGGGACATTGGTGAGTAGGCAAGATAAACTGAACTTGGTGGTTTTAAAGTTGCCACTGTAAGGAATTCTCAATACTTCTTTCATCATCTTGGCATCTTTGATATACCAAGCTTTTGAAACATTATTTTCATGTAGTTTTCACTTTGGCATACTGAAAGTGGTTTCCTAACACTAAGAGTAGCCTTGGTTCCATTTACTTTGTGTAACTGATCTCCTGCAAGTCAAAATTCCTATTTATTTCGAGTTTTAAGCATCAGCAATCTTTAAGTGTTATTGCCTGAAAGTGTTGAGTGTTGCTGAAGAACACTTTAACCTTCTGCTGGCCATAAATGGCTCATCTGGCCGTTATGAAGTTACACAGCATTTCAATTCCTGCATGGAGATGTAATAAAATAAATCTGGTTTTATATGCAAAGTGACATGCTGTAGCAATGCAAATGACATGATTATAACACTATTTATTTACAGCAGAATTAATTTCAAGTATTGTTTTGTTTAGACTCTGAAGGGAGCTCATCCCATTTCTCTAGACAGTTTTTGTCATTCTCGTTTATAATTTTCATTGCTTTCTTTAATCCTCATAAAATCTATACTGTTGTGTACTTCCTCTGTGCTCACTGACTTGAAAAGTAATTTTCAAAATCAATGTATAATTATTATTTTTAAAATTAGATACAGCTAATATGTGTAAGTAAATGATGCATATCATGCTAACACTGATAGGACATGACATAAAGACCTTTTAAGCCTACCAATGCTGAGAATTTAATGCCTGAATTTGCCCTTTCTGTAGTAATAAATTATCTCTGCTATTAGTTGACCTGAGATTTAGTGAATTGTTCTCAGTTTCGTGTGAATTTTAATGGGAGTTAAGAAATCAAAATATCTTTCTTTGTACATAATCAGTGCAATTATTCCTATGTGAAAAACCTATAAATGTAACAGAAAACAGATAAGGCTTTTATGATTCTGCAGGCAGCCATGGCATAGGCAAGTAGGTTTGATATATCCACAGAATTATTTCACTCCTCACAAAGTAAGGAGTGTTTCCCAGCATTCTGTATTGACCTACATGTGCTAGCAACATAAAAAAAAAAAATGCAAGGAATATCTCAAATACATGTGATCCTAACTGCCTTTCTAAGGCAACAGAAAGGTTTGGTCCTCATAACTAGTTTGACCATCTGTTTTTCTGTGGCTGAAGGCAAATTCTTTTTCCTTTTTTTTTTCCTTCTTTAAAAAAATAAATTGCTTATAATCTTACTATTTTCTATCATGTTGGCTCAACTAAACCCAAGTTGTCCTAATGCTTCAGCAGGGAACTTGCTGTTTTAACTGAAGTTGGATGAATAAAATGCATGCACATTAAATCAGAAAGTCTGTGGATTTATCTAGTTGTTTTATTGCTTCTCAACTTTCTGAAAAAGATCTTACACTAGAGCTCTGATTAGCAAGTGAAGCTACTTCTGTCTAGCAGACAGGTAGCGTGTCACAGAAGCAATGTCTGTGACTAAGAATTACGTAGAAATATAATACAGGAGTTGCTGACGAGCTGAGGAATACAAAAACGTGGATATAGGAATGGATATGTCTACATGGGGTGCTCAGTGGAAAGGCAGTATTCCACATCTGTTCTTGTTCCTGTGCAAGAATAGTTTTGCAAGAATCTGTTTTCATGAAATTCCTAGATGAGTTTAGGCTGAGGGGACAGGGAGGGAGAGAACACTGAAATATTGAGTACTTGCCATTTGAGGTATTACTTCAACATCTGAGTCTCTAAAAATTCACATTCCTCTCTTGTCTCATTCCTAATTTGTCTCTGCTGGATGTTTGCTGCTTTGGATGCCACTCTGGAGAGTGCCAGTCATATCACCAGGTGCCTCTAATTGGATTAGACGGTTCCACTCCTAGCCCTTTTCTAAGGAAGATTTATCCTGGCTGCCATTTCAGAATATAATTTCTAACTATTTTTATATTTAGATTGGATGAAAGCTGTGAGATACCTGCAAAATGGAAGGGGCTTTGATTGTGTCTCCCTTGAAATATTTATATGGAAGAAAAAATGTTTTTTAGAGCTTCTGAATCACGGAAGCCAAGAGCTCAGTTGGATGCCAATTAAATCTCTCCTGACTTGCTTTCCTGTTTGCCATTTGCCCTTGTTTATGTGGACAATGCAGATCCACATGCTGCTTGGTGAATAAGCACTGTTATTTTATTTATTGTGGCACATTCTTAAATTATTCTGTAGTTAGAAGTATTAGAGCAAGGTGACCAGAAATTAACTTCCATACAATTTGTGATTGCATTTTTCAGCGTGAATATGTTTTCACTGCTGCTCATAATATTTTTTCTCTGCCTTTTAATATGTGAAATTAACCTATAATTCTAGGTTAATGCCCATGCTTAGAAATTCAGCAGTGTTGTATTTATCACTTTATAAGCCTGTGTACTACTTCAAGATTTCAGGAAGCTCAATTACATTTCTAGCTATTTAGCTGCTATGGTGCACATTTATTCTGCATAAAGTGTTGTAGAATTTTTCCTTTGGGCATAGCCTAGAATAAATCTTTTCATCTCTATCATCCTGCAAAATGGTAGGAAGGTTTATTTCTGTATTCTTTTCTTTAACAGAATTGTTGGGCTGGTTTTGAAAGACTAATTCTCCCTCAATCACTAAGAGAATTGTTTCCTCTTAAGTCCCCATATCGCACTGTCAGAAAATCTTCCATGATAGGTAGATGATGTCTTACGTTTGCCTCGTGACTTTATTAAATCTTTAGGTACTTGAGAGAAATCAACTGCTAGCATAAATTGGTGATCTTTTCCTCTTACTTCCTAAGTAATTCTTTCAGCCAATGGATGGTTTTGAACATTTTTCTCTGAAGGTCTTTTCTCTTTCACCCAAGCGAGGTGGAATATTTGTAATTTAAAAAACCAAAATGGAAACAAACTAACACCCCCCCACCCACCAAACAGGCTCATAAATGATTAGCAGTTTTCTAAGGTTCTTTAACTTTTTTTTTCCCCCAGAAGGTATATGCTTAGCTATTTCCATTTTTGGAAAAAAATCTAGCCTACTTAAGGCATTACCGATTGAAACCTTGTAACTTTAATATGTACCATTAATGGTAGTTGTTTCAACAACTTTAGCTAATATTGTTTCTGTGGCAATAAAATAGTTGAACTCTGTAACTGACCAAGTCTATAATCTTTGAAATTTTCTGAAGTTTAAGTTCTGTTATCTTCAAATTTTATGTGATAAAAAGCTAATCTTAGCTAAAAAAAAAAAAAAAAAAAAAGTTGTTTTTCATTCCTTTGAATGGACAAAGCAATAGTGATGCTGTCACACACTTGAGTGTACTTCATCCAGCATTAGTTCTGAGCTGCTTGTGAGTTAGATTCAGTCTCGGTGCAGTGTCAGTTGTACCTGGCAATAAAGTAACTCCGCCTCTGAAAAGGGTCTTCAGGCCATTCTACTAGAAACAGCTTGGAAAAGCCCTGGAGCTTGGAAAGAAGGTGTTTCTGATACATCAATAAATGGTGACAGTTTTGAAACTGGAAAAATCCTTAAACATAGCTCTGTTGTGAAAAAGACATAGTCTTGACTTGTGTAAGCTGATGTATTAACATACACGGAGTAAAATTCTAGTAAAGCTAGCACAGTTTATAGGATTTAAATGTGTTAAAGGCAAGGATTATGTTGCATCTTTTCCTAGTAATTATTTCTAAAATAAAAAAAGGCTTTGTTCGAGGGTATTATGTTGATTACTAGAAGTCCTGAAATAAGAATTTATTTTTCTTCCAATGGAGAGCAAGCTTATGGCAGAAAAATAAGCAGGGGAAAAATCCCCCTCAGCCCCCTAGCACTGATGAATAACGATCTCATGAAAGGATTTCTATAATATTCCACTTCTGCAATATTCTCCACTTTGCTCAAGACTTCTGATCTAAAATGTAAGGCTTTTTATTAATTTGTTTGTGAAATATTAAAAAAAAACGCATGCCATGTTGATGCTTTTGGGGAGGGCAATTGCCAAATGCAAACCGTGTTCTAAATCAAATATTAGTCTGTGAGAACACATGGTGGAAGCTGGGTGTGTGAAGTTGGGTGTGAGTGGGTTTTTTGGTAGGTTTTTATTTTTGGCCTGTCTGGCAGCAGCACTCAACCATCCTTCAGAGAGCTTTGTTTAGAAATAATGGCAGCAAGTATTTCATAAGCTACCAAATTTGAAAAGCCACTAAGGGCTAAATGGAGTTTTTGTTTTGTGATGGATGACCCATACAACATTGTGTGGTTTGTCATTAGTTGTATCGTTTATTTAAATATGAGTTAAATGTTCCTTAATGAAGCCTTAGCAAATAAGAGTTTTACATGTTGCATTTCTGAACTGAGTGGTAATTTACATGTTTGAAGTATGAAAAACAATAATGAAAGTTTTCATTTCTGCTGTGCTCTGTAAATTAGGTTGCATTTACAGTGAAAAGGACATAATAGCTTACATTTATTTCATACCCAGGGATGTTTTTTGGCCACTTGACATAAATGAGGATAGTGGCAAGAACATGGGCAAAGTTAACTGTAAAAGACGATGCCATACTCTTCATCATAGCAAAGCGGCTTTGAATTTTTATTTTATTTTTTTATTTCCTTCAAATATTTAGGAAGGAAATCCTAAACCACCAATCGACAGGTATTACTCATTACAAGTTCTCCTGGTGGAAAGCTCTGACTGAAGATGTGGCAGTTTGCCCCTGCTGCTGTAATGTAGCTGCATGATTCTGAGACAAGTACTCTAATCTTTCCTAGCATCCTTTCTTTTTTTTGTTTTTTTTTTTTTCATTAGGATATTTCTAGCAAATAGAACCTTATATTTTTATTCTTATTCAGAAACCTGTCTATACTATGAACCTCATCTTGCATCTGTTGGGCTTAAGTTGGCTTTTTCTTAAGCCAGTCACACAAAATGAAAAAAAAAATCAAACTGCAGTTCATATTCGTTCCTTGAAATAATGTTTCCTTGGGTTGAAGCCACAAAAGAATGAAAACTGAATGGATAGACAAAACCAGAATTACATGAATGAGATTACATGCCTGACCTAGTTTTCATAGACTGCACAGGCTTGAATGACTGCAGTAGCAGCATTAGAAAAATATGTTAAAATGTGTAGATACTATCTGATTTTTTAATTATGGTGGTTTTTTAAGATTTCAAATGCAATAATCATAAAATGTTGTTTGGGTTATTTATTTTATGTTGAAGCTAATAACTTTTAATATAAATTTATCAAATAGTCCTCTTGCTTCATTGAAACACATTGATAGCAGGTTTAAGAATGAGACATGGCTAAATCTGCTGGTAAATACTAAAAGCAAGGACTTCACACTCCTTAGTATTACTTGTGAAGAATGAAAATGAATTATCATTTCATTGCCTAGCTAGACTGGGATGGACAGTACCTCAAAGGGGACAGAGGAGGAGTAATAGAAAAAAATAACCAAACCTCAAACAAATAATGCATTTATTCCTTGTTACTGGTGGTGTTACTATTTTTTAAAAATTAAGATAATTGAGGCCAGGTTTATAGACCTGTTGGAACTTACCTCACCCACTTGACTTGCAAAGACTGCTTTATATGAAAAACCAGGGCAACTGCTGTATGTGCTTATTCTTCATTTCTTTTAAAATTTTATTGGCATTACTCCTCATTTACACTGCTATTACCACACACACAATAATGTTCTAGAAAATACATGTAATGCCAGAAATCTAAACTTGAATAAACTGAAAACTGGGACATATCTTTGGCAAATAATGATGTGGTTTGAGGACATTTTATCTTTTTTTGATGACTGTTGGAAGAACAGAGCTAATGTAGGAGATAATAATTTGCAATTGTAATAATTCCCAGAGCTGCTAAAGTGAACCTTTATGTTAGGGGGTATTCCATAACCACGTAGCATCTGAGCCTGGAAAATAACTTTGTTATATCATTAGACTTCTATGCCTCTGTGTGGGAAATGAAATTTCAACTGTTTTCAGTACATATATGTATGCATTTTAAGTGGCACCTTTTAAGGATCTGAACTCTTTGACATAAAAAAAAGCAAGTGGTGTAACAGTAGACTAATTAATAAAAAGTTTCAGCTTTCTGTGATAATTTTGCTAAGAAAGCGTATAGAAAAGCAAAAACTGGAGAAAATAACATGCTAGTGACTGGAGAATGTTTGGATGTGAATTACTTGTCAGTTGTGATAGTTTTCTTCCTTGAAGGGGTTTACACTTTCTCAAGCTCTCACTTTTGTGTGTTTTGTGTTTTTAAAACTCTTAAGGGACAGGTATTATGTGCAATAATAAACCTTTAAATTGTCAGTTTTCAAAGCCCTGATTGTGCTTGGAGATCCCAAACACACTTGATACACATAACATTTGAGAGTTTTTTAGTTTAGGAAAGAAAATCAAATATTGCCTGCTGTGTAGCATGGGACATTTGTCTTGCCTATGCCAAATGAAATCCTGCTTGGAATTTATTTGTCTATGTGTTTTTTGGCTTCTTGTTGTAGTCTTTGAATTGTATATCTCTGCTGGTTTTTTTTACAGGCAAATTTTATAAGCGTCAGGAATACATTATTTTAAACTATCTACTAATTTTAGAGAATGCTGTGTTCATATTTAGTTAAAACCTTTGAGGCTAGCACTGACCCACCCTATTGGAGGACAGCAATGAACTTCTAAAGGATCATACTATGCTCTTGGTTTTTACTTTTATATAGATCCATAGACTTTTTCTAAGAATTATAATTTATTTTCTGAAACGTGACTGAAGGTGGTTCTTCGGCTTCAGCTGTGTTTTCCATCAAACAGCACTTTCCTGGAAATGCTATAGAAAGAATTAAAATTCCAAAAAGAACAGCTGAGAAAAGCTACCTTACCTAAGCCTATTTCTGGGAAAACCTCTACAGAGAAAAGCAGCTTTACAGACTTCCATAGTATTTAAATAAGCAAAGATTTGGAATTGGTCAGTTTCTTCATAATGAGTACTTGGTGCGTTTCATAGTTCGGAAACCACTGCAGTTGCCTTTTGATTTGTCTCCAAGCATGCTGAAAGGAAAGAAAGGAATTGTTAAGCCAAATTCTCTTGGTTCTCTGCTGTGCAGTCTTCTAACCACTCCCATTTTTGAAATGTGGCACATCTTACTGCAGTTTAGGTAGCTTCCCCTCTTGGAACCCACAGTTGCCCTAAAGTCAGTGTCATTGGGAAATGTCTGAACTCCCTTGTGTTCCAGCTTCCTTGTTCCTAAAACAGGAATAATGCATATCTGAGAGGAATCTGACTTTTTATTTAGTTGTTTTTCATATCCTTACCTGAGGACAGTACAGAAGGCAGTTGTACATTGTGATTAAAGCATATTATTTGGTGGGAAGCAGTACCCTTGCCAGGAGAATGTTTTGATGCAAGTTTCTGTAGGTTTCTTGCTTCCATGTATTATTTGTGTAAAATTGTGGGAAAAGGCTGTATTTTGGTTCATCTTTCTCTCAGGGATTTCAATCTTGTGCATTTTCAGGTTATGTAATGTTAAGAGCTCTTGTTATTTTTCATCAGAGAATCGCCATAGAGACATCGTTTTACCTTCTGGTGCTATGTGGATGCATCAGAATTTTGTCTTTCACTTAAAATAAAAATGTGTTTCTCGTCCTTTTGATTCTGATTTTTCAAAAAGTAAACCATATAACATGATAAAAAGGTATAAAAGTCTGATATGCAAGAAGAAGGGGAATATTATCTTCATGACAGCCCAAGCAGTTTGAATGTTCAAGACTAAGTATTTTAATACCTCATCTTTTTTAATCTTCCTTATGTACACGTAAGGGTGGTATTTTCACACAGTATATCTAGCTTTTTTTTTTTTTTTTTTTTTTTTTGAGAGAAACAAGCTTTGTATTTGGGAAAGCAGTGTACCTGTTTTTTGCTTTAAACTCCCATCTCCTCCTCTATCATGTTTGTGTTATAATACTTGTAAGGGAATTTCAGTTTCAGTTAACTTTATGTACAGAATCCCAGGACAAAGGTATTCATTCATTTCTTCTAGTGAATTTTGTAATTAAAATGCACTACAGCAGTTAATAGCGTGCAGTAAAGTGGTTTTTTATGTCGAAGACTATACTGTTATAACTTAGTCCTTAAAATAAGAACCAGTTGTGCTACGCATTATTAGGCAGTATTAGCTGCATAGACCTTTTATGATTGCATCAGAACCTGTAGAGAGTTCTGAAAATAAGAAATAAAAATTACAGTAAACCATATCGATACATGGAATGAAAAGAGTGTTTGCTAAAGTGTCCTTTTTTTCACTCAGAATTTTCCTCCAACTTTATATGGTGCTTTATATGGTGAAATTGTCCTAACTTGACTTCTGTGAAGGAATGATTTTTGGGTTTGAAAAGTTCAAATGTCAGAGTATTGGAGGGACAAATGGGAAGAGATGGGATTTAAGTGATCTCCCCCACCCCCAAATCTCCATAAAGACAGCTGAAATGTTGAATTATTACAGTTTGACATAAAAATAGCTCTGGTTGCTAGGCAATGATGAAGATTTGTTCTATAGGAAACCAGATTTGTGTTGCCCAGGATCTAAAATTGTATGCCTGTCGTGTGTGTGTGTGTTTGTTTCTATATATATGAATGCATGTGTGTATATGTGTATATACATACATATATATGTTTGC